>VYZW01003547.1:0-58023 GCA_013401315.1 Balaeniceps rex | reverse complement strand
AAGATGTTATGTATCGCCTGGGCAAATGGACCACCATAGGGAGAGGTATCCAATGTCTGAGGGAATTAGCCATGCTGGAGGTGATTTATAGTGACCTGAACAATGACCAGTCATCCAAAGATCCAGATGAAGTCTGGTGCACACGACCCATGTGGCGGAAAGTGGTACGGAGTGCACCAGTGTCATATGCCAACTCATTGGCAATATTGAACTGGAGAGAGGCAGATGCACCAACAGTGGATGAAGTGGCTAGCCAGCTCCGGGAACATGAAGAGAGTATCTCTTCTTCTCTTGTCTCAGCTGTGGAGAAACTGTCCCGAGAGTTCCAGCAACTCAAAGAGGATGGGTCCTACTCCCCACCTGTATGGATCTCAGCCATTAGGAGTAAGCATCCCTCTACTCAAGGCCACAGCGACCTTGTGCTGCCCCAAAATATTGGCTGCTGCTGGGCACTGAAGGTGGCAGCTCTAATTTGGCCTTACGGGCTATGGGATAACAGGGGGGCTGCCTGTTCACTGTCTTCCACTGTGTGACCCAGGCAGTGTGTCCAAGGGGGTAGCAGGGGCACGGGCGGTTGTCTTGCCCCACTGTGCACCTGGGAGACACTGCTGGCAAATGTATGGGTGAAGATGGGCTGATATGCAGAGAAAGCCCCAGTTTAAAGATGGGCAACGTAAATAACCAGCCCTCAGGTAAGGATTGAAGAGAAGGAGAAAAATGGATCTGTGATTACGTCTGATTGGTTTGAAAGTTTCCCTCTGCACATGCTCTTAAAAATAAAGCATTTCTGAATAGGCCTTGTGTATAGTGGGGGTGAGGGAAGGAAGGGAGGAGGGAAACCAAGTGGAAGAGAAAAATGCTTCAGCTGACAATGACTGAGAGGGAGAGAATTGCATGGTAATGTGCCATCCATCTACTGGGCAAGATTCATTATTATTCACAGCTCAGTCATTTGGTTCTAAATTTTAAATGTCATCTAAAGTGCTTTTTGAATTCATCAGTTTAAAAGATATTTACTAAGAAGCAAAACATTGTGTTATTACTCAGTGGCACTGAGGGGTGCAGGATGGCAGTCAGTGTCCGTCAGGTGGTGGAGCAAGAAGCCAGCTGAATTGGAAATTGCTTATTTGCTATTCAGAGGCGGCCCTGCAGATACAGTGCTTTTTGGCCCTTGAAGCTTCCCATGGCTACATCTCAACAAGGTGCTCATCCTTTCTAAAGAGTATTTTGCGGATTTCATCCAGGCAAAGCAAAGAAGGAACATACCTTGTTTGGTGCCTCACAGCAACCTTTGTACCAGTCACCGCCAGGACTGCCAGTGCACTAACACAAGCACCCAGTAAATCCCGAGCACATACCGTTCCACACAGGAGTATACATTTGATGATCAGATTTTTACATGACCCTGTGGCACTCTCTTAAGCCAAAATAAAATCTCAGCCTCAGTATTTGATTAGCAATTAGAAATCAGGCCTTTATATCCACCACAAATGGTGAGGCTGAGTCGCAGGGTGCTGAGGTTTCCAGGGACCTCAGCTTCCCCTGCTCCTCGCTCACAAGCCTGACACAGTGCCATTGGCATAATCACTCCCATACTAATGTCTTCTACTCACACAGTCATTTCTTTACTAGCAAAATCATGCATGTCTTCAAGATATTTAAGCTACACTTTGTGTGATGGTAATAGCTTTGTAATGGTGTTCATCTGTCATCCATTCTAAATATCCTTGCTCTGCCCAGTAACCCATCTCCAATGGCTCCACTCACCAGACACAAACATTTCTGAGAAGTTTCAGAGAAGCATATTTGGAAAAAAAGGAGTGCAGGGGAAGAACTGAAATGAAAATGTCCTAGGCAGATCTTCATAGCCTATCGATGGGTCCAGGCCATATGACTGAGGTGAAATTTGAGCTGACTCAGGCCTAAGGTTTGATGCCTAGCTCAGATGATAACATCAGTAATTTTGTGGAAATTACTTTATTCCTTTCTTATGTCCACGGAGATTGTCAAACAGAAAAAATAGCAAGGCGCTTTAAAGAGATCTGAGGCATAGTGAACACCATGTAGGAGAACTGGAAGTAGTATCCTAGTGATTCTCCATTTTGCCTGGCTTACCTGTCTCTACTGCTCACATTCAAAGCCCACTGGCATAAAGAAAGACTTTCACAGACTTTGGCTGAAGTTTTCTGTGGTTGAGCTTCAAATCTTCCACTACCTACAGATATACAATTTCAGTTCTATTTTGGCTCTGGGTCTGCATAAAAGATGCTTCCAATTTTATCTGAATCACTTCACTTGTGAAGTGGAATAATAGAATTATAGGGTTTATACAGAGCAATAATCCTCAGCGCTCCATGGGATCAAAGCAGTATTCAAATATTAAGCAATACTCAGAGAAGATAGCTCAAGTATTATTATCCTCACTTTCTAGAGCAAGGATGGGAAGACACGACTTGAGAGCACACGGCTTGTTCTCAGGAGGATTTATGTTGGGAATCACGTGCTCTAGGCCGGCTTGAGGATGCCCTCCTTCCTGGTGCCTGAACCGAACGCTGTGGTTAGAGCCCAGCCTCAAGCCTGTCCCAATGCTCCCTCCTTACCTCCACTGCACTGCTCCTTAAAGTTCTTTCCTGCCAACTGCAGCATTTACTGCATTTTTAAATAAGGAACAAAATCTTAAATATCTGCATCACAAAGACTGTGAATCCTCTCTAACCTGGTTCCCCCAGGATGAACTTTACTCAGTACTTACAAGCCCAGCTAAGACTAGGGTCCCTGTGGCAGGCACAGCAGATGTAATTATACAGCCTAAAGTGCCCTACAGTTGCTAATGCAGACAGGCAAAGGGTAGAAGACATTATCCTCCACTTTGCGACATGAGGTCACAGAATGACCAGTAATGTGCCCAAGGTGTGGAAGCGCCAGGAATTCAGCTGTCATCCTGTCACCAGGCCCAATGTGTTACCCCTAAGACCAAACCATTTGTCACTAGTTCAATGACTGGACATTTAGGCATACTAAACAGCTTCTTTCTTAGCACAATATGTGTGCTTGAGGCACTGTCAGGTCACCTCCTTTAGAAGTAAGATACATACACTGCTGCTCAGGAGCCGCAGGTAATGCTGGTGAAGTAAACAAGTGATGATCACAAGGAAGGAGGGAGAAAATAGAAACTGGTCATACTGCTGTACTGTGTTTACTTAAATAGTACTCTTGAATAAACAAGTTCCAGAAACTAGAAAGCAGGAACTCCAATTTTCCGGACTGAACTGCACAAGATCATATACATTAAGGAAGATAAAGAAATATAGCTGAAAGCCAAATACAGGTTACAGTGGCTGGAGATCATCTTCAAGAGATGAAATATTCCTTAAATGATGAAGACAATAATTCACAGGAATGAGATTCTCCAGTGAATTATGGGATCCCTCTTTCAGTAAGTTAGCAGAAATACGATTCTAAAATTTAAACGCACTCATCCATCACTGATTCTGCTTAAATAGATTTATGGATATATACATATTTTACCATTTTTTATATTTTTATAAGCCTGACATTTTAGTTCACCTGTAGGTGATACTGGGACTTGAAATGCACCAAAAGCTACAGAAGAGGGTAATTATACTCTAGCCCCAATTGCCTTCCCTCCCCCCTCATGTATTATAGGCATGGAGAATATTTTTAAGATCAAGGACCAATAGAGCTGACAAAAACATAAAACAAGGTACAAAGAGAGCTTGAAGTTATTATGGCACTTTGGGCGTGGGAGAAAAGAAAGATACTGGAAGATTAACCTTGGAACTCCATAAAAACTTACTATGACCAAATCCAAGCAACAGTCATTAAGAGAAGTTGATACAATAGGCTCTGGTTCAGCAAGGTACCTAAAACCAAGTACCTAACTTTAAAAGCAGTATCATTAACTTCAGCGGTGAATATTCATGTGCATGAAGTTATAGGATCTTACTAGAGCACATTATAGACTAATGCACTTTTTTCTTATGCCGGATAAATCTTTAGTGTTTTAACAGTTTTCTCTGATATAAAAACACATCAGATGTCCAAATATTCACTTTTCTGTCCTAAATTGAGGGCACCTTTTCCGTTATTTCTAGTATTTTCTCTGATCTGCTTCTTCTCCAGTGATTATATGTAATATCTTTTTTGCAAGGAAAAAGAAGGAAACGAACCAACCCTGGTTTGATAGCCTGGTTCCCAGTGCACAGTCCTCTGTGTTTTCACGTGCACCTGCACAGGAACTAACCCATTGTGAACCAGTGGCCAAAGACTGTTTCACAGATGAGTAAAACTCTCAGTACAATGATGTTTCTGTAAACTGAGGATGGGGAATTGGCTGGGGTAGAGACACCACGTTAATGAAGGAGAGCCTGCCACATGACGTCATGCTCCATTAGACACATGAGCAATATTCCCTTTTAAGGCTATGGCTTTGGATTTCATTACATCCAGTCTAGCTGCAGACTCTTGTTGAAAAAAGTGGTCCTGTTCTCCCTTCTCTCCTGTTCCTGCCACATGTTTTGGCAGCCTCCCTTGCCTCAGGTTGTACAACTGTGCAGTGCGTGGATCCAGCTCACTGAACTCAGGGAAAAGTAACTCACCAAAATAAAAATGGCATTTTCTTCCAGATTGGCAAGCTGATCCAGCTGCGTGTGGTCACACAACTACTGGACCAGGCAGATGCAGAGCATGGAGTGGGAAGTTCAGACCTCTCTTCCACCCTCACCTGCTGCAGCCTTCTTCACTTACATTTGGTTCAACATTACAAATACCAAATGCCCCAACAGAAGGGAGACCTTTGTCCAGAAGTCACACTGTCTAATACACAAAAGTCAAATCTATAGGTCAGTTACAGGGCACTGAGCACATTTCCTAAGTTTTGAGTGCTTAAGTTCATAACCTTTACCTTTTATGTACATATGCAGTATTTGCAAAGTTCTCTGGATTTCCTTTCCAATTAAGGTAGTTTACATATGGACACAAATATATACTCTGCCAACAGCACCAATGCCTCTGTGGATTTTTCAGCATATGCTCACAAGCAGTTTTTCACACACATGCACACACACACACAGACACACTACTGAGAAAAAACTAGTACATCTTTTGGTGTAGGCCAGATAATATCTCCTTGCCAGCTCCATGCATACCCTTTCTCACCCGAAGAGCTATCCCTAAACCATGCAAATATATATGCAACTGCCCAAACTGTATCAACGGACAAATCAGAAAGTTATATCCATCACTGCTTTCTGTTGAAAACCTTTACTACTAGATATATTGCCAGCTAGAGCTCACAATCAGCAAGAAAATTTGCTTGGCTGTGTCTGTATTGGTATTTATGAAGTTTCAGGCACCTGCTAAAACAGACCAAATGTATGATTTTATTCTTTATTGAATAGTTAGTGGTAACGTAAGTTGGCAGGAGAATACACTGCCAAAAAAAAAGCTCTCTGAATGTTAAATCAATGATTCATTTACTCTCTTCATGATTAATTGCAAAGTATTTGGAACTCTAATGACTTTTGTGGATGCAATATCATTTAATCAAAAGGAAAAAAGATCCGATCTGCATGGAGATACTGATTTTTCTCCTGTGTTGGTAAAACAAGGAACTATTTGCTTCCACTACTCCAGCTGCTTAGGAAAGCTGTCAGAATCAATATGGAAGCCTGGACACCTACGTACAGGAAATTCAAAGCTGTTTTTCTTTCAGAAAGGTGGGTCTGTCTCTTTGCTGCTGTACAAGTAACACATAACCAAAACAATGGATTAACACTGATGTGCTGGCCAGAGCTGGCCTCTATCTGAAGCATTCCAGATTCAAAGGGAATCCCAGATGCTCAGCTCTTGTAATAGCTAGTTAAAAAAAAGACCACAACCCAGCAGGTGGCCCCAGTAGTTTGCAGACCAACGTTGAGCTTAGGCACCTCTCTAGCTTAGCATAAGCTACAGCTGCTATTGCCCTCCCTGTGAATCCTCCTTTCCAAGGGCTGGGTTAGCACCAAGCCCAGGGAAGGCAGCATCAAGGCCAGATGAAGACTTCCAGCGACAGAGAAATTTCTGAATACCAGGCCACTGTATACGCTTTAACTATACACTGGAGCATACTGATCCCTAGCATTGGTCACCCATGTCAGTGTCTACACAGCACTGCTTTGCTTTGTTTCAACGTGTGAATCATGAGAGGTCACCAAGTCTGTTCTCAAGGAGCCTCATGGCACTGACCACCCAGACAGCAGGTGATATAATACATCATCTCCACTGTTGATGAGATCCACTTGGGATACATGGGATCCTCAGTGCTCTTGCTGAACTGGTGAGAATCGCAAAGGTAAGTCAGAGTAGCGTGACCATGCCCCAGCCTGGCCGCTGTGCCTGTTGCAGGCAGTGTGCCAATGCCAGGGCACGGCAGCTGTGGGCTGTCAGCAGGCAGCCACACGCTCCATCCCTCCTGCTCTGCCCAGTGCTGTACGCAGAGCTGGCAGCTTCACACAGGCTTCTGGCCTCACAGCAGGGCAAAGCCTTGGCTATGCATCAAGAAGAGGGGAAAGCAGGAAGCTTAAGGGGTGCTTAGAGGACATTTAAACAGGCTTCTCATGCCACATTTAACCCTTAACATGTAAATGACTGAGAAGCTAATCCATTAATGTACTCTTCTGCCCTTCTGCAGTCTGATTGCACTACCATGAATTCAGAGTAGTTTTGCTGGTAGAGGGCTTTAGAAGGGAGGGCACACACAAAAAGCAGCCATGATGCTGCTTCACATCATCTCCAATGATTTTGCCTTGTGACAGATCCTCAGGATCTGCTCAGAGATGAGCTGGTGGTCACAGCTGGTTCCTAGCGGACAGGCCTCTTGCGGTGCTCACCAGCAGTGCATGTGGCCAGCAACTCAATGGCACTTTTTTTCTTACACTGGATAAATCTCTAGCCTTTTAACAGTTTCTCTGATATAAATACAGAGGGAGTGCAGAGCTGGAGAGGTGCTTGGAGACTGGGTTTCCTGCCCAACTCTGGCAACAGAAGAGTTTCCACCCCTCCACCGAGATACTTATGTGGCAGAAGGAGGCAGGCAGCCGTGTCACAGCATGTGCCCAATGTTGCTAATGTGACTAACATGGACATGCTAATGTGCTAACATGGAAAAAATTTGCTGGAAAACAAAACTAATACAGAACAAGAAAGGCTTCTGGCATCGGCAGCAAGGGGTCTGACTGCCTCAGTCCCGTGCAGATGGAGAGTGGAGTGAGTGGGAGAAGACACAAAGCACCTGGTAAACTGGGCAAAGCTTGAGACTGGGACAGAAGCTGCAGCCTAGGGTAACAGTCCCCTCACATTCAGTACTTGGATTCTCCTCTCCTTGGCTTCCTTACCTCTAGGATTTCCCTCCTGTGTTTCCAAAATTTAAAGTCCCATTGTGCCTCTGCCCAGGGAGCCAAGCAGGGAGGCGGCACCAGGCCCAGCCAGAGCGCAGGAAGGAGGCTGAAAGAAGATTGCAGGGTGTACAGCGAGAGGCCGACTTGTCTCAGCTGGCCAGAGCAGGTGCATGCCACCCCTTTCCTCAGCCCTAAAGACTAGTTAGCCCCAAGTGAGAAACAGAGATCAGATCCCTCTCTTGCATGCAGAGCATCATGCGCACTTTGGTCCCATGCCTGCACTGTGCATGCCACGCCGGTACTTCCACTTCAGGTAGGGTTTGCTGGGGACCCTTCATTACCTGCCCAGCTCCAGAATGGATCCTGTCCTGCTTGCTGCAGCAAGCACACCCGGGGGAAGCTGCCAGAGCATCCCCTGAGATGTCAGACATCCCACCCAGGTTACATGAGTTCAGGAGACCAAATTCATTCTCAGCCCTACAGCCTCCTGAAGCTGCTGGGACTCTCTGGGATGCAAGTCAGAGTGGTTGCCTGCTATGTTTAGAAAGGAGTATAGTCCCAGCACATATTGCAGATTGCTTCATAGAAGGTGGCATGAAAAGAGCAATGTTCTGTTTTTAAATAGGTCTGTCCCATGTTTGCCCACTGGCAGCCCATGCTGGCTGGTGAGAGGAGGAACAAGCGAGGACTTCATCTACTGCTGGAGCCCTGAGCTGGGAGAGAGGAGAGTGAGGACGCCAGCTTGGCACTGCATCCTGTGGCAACGTCGTGCCACTTGCAAAAACACAACTGAAAAAATGCCAGACATCTGTGCCCTCACTGTGTGAACCAAAATGGCAAAGAACCAACTATTTTTCTTCCCACTGACATTTATAAAAAGCCCTGTGTGATCTAAACTGACACACAAAATGACAGTCTCCTATTGATTATTTTTAACCTAATTTAGCTGATGCTAATTGTACTGGACCTCTATAATTGAGCACAGAACTTGGTAGCAGCAGTAGGATAGAATTATCATCAGCTTCATGGGGTTAATGTTATGCCAATATCATATTTGATCCATGTTTTCAACATAGTTGAATGTTTACTGAATATCAGAATATCAGCATTTATCTTTCTTGGGAGCTTAATTTTTCATTTCCTTTCACATTTCCTTCGACTTCAGATATGCCACACACAACTTAAAGTACTACAGGTTCCTCCTTCCCACCTCACAGCTCTTCACCAGGCTAGTCTTCCCATCAGCTTTGGTCAGCTGTCCCCCTAAGGTAAGATTGACCTCCATGCAGCCTTGACCTAGCTCACCCCACCCCTTCTTTGGAAGTGTGCAAGAAGGGAAGAATGTTTTCTTGTGCCAGGAGGGTCAAGACACTGAGGTTCTGGTTTGAGAGGGGGAGAGAATCTATTAATCCTCATAGCAGATTCACCGCAAAGGTCTCAGTAACTTTTGGAGCATGGCACTGATGTCTCATGTGCCTCTGCTGGATGCATGATAGTACCACAAGGCAAGAAAGTCAAACGTGGCCCAAGCCATTTAGGGCTTAATGAAGCAAGAGTTAAATTCCATCTGGCAACCAACTGTAGGAAAGCAGACACCAGTGAGCCCAAGTGTGAAAGCACCACTTAATAAGTGGACAGATACACTGTGCATTAACTGAAGTTTACAGATGGTGGTCCCAAGTTAGACTCCTTGTTAGGAGCCATATAATTGCCTAATGACTCTAAAAGGATCAAATGCACACATAACAGTGCTACACCTGAACATTTTTGTACATTTTTCATTAGTGATAGATGAAAGATCTACCTTAGCCCTACCCGCTGTTTCCACAAATATTTTAGAGCCTAATATATCTCTACGTTGTAAAGTGGAATAATAAGCACTAAGTGTGCATGCTCTTACCAAGAAGACAGATGTAATCTCTGCCACTTCTCCCAGCAGGCTCTCCCAGTTTACCAGTTCCCCTCCCCTCCAGGTCCACTCCAAAGAGAATCTTCTCCTTCCCCCATCAGCCTGAGAGAGCTGCTAGCTTTTTCAATTACAGCTGAGCTCAAAAAGCTGAACTGCGAGGTAGTTTAAGGCCCCTAAATCAATTTCTTAAACTGTAAAGTTAGCAAAATGGGGAGACTGTGAGGAAACAGAGGAGGAAAAAATCTCTATTTCAACTGTTCTTTCAACCCTGTATGCTGGGTACTTTTTCATTCCAGTGTTTTAAATACGTCTAACTATCTGTTGCAGTCATGTGCACAGGGAAGTATCATTTACAAGTCGTGTGCAATGTAGTAAGGAAAACCAGTAACTGCTGCTCAGAGTAAGCATAGAGAAATGCCATCATCTTTATTTGGGCAGTTTGACCACTTCTCAGTGCGTGGCCTGCAATAGGAGAGCTCACCCTCTTTTTTGTTAATACAAAATACTCTGTACCACCAGAGTATTTCCCATGGACTCTTACAAATAGGATCAATTGTGGTTCTAGAAAAAACCCAGCTTTTTAATTGACTCCCTCTGAAAAATGTGAAGAAATGAATCTTGAACTGTGCCTGGAACTCTGTGTAGAGCTCCTGAGCAAGGGGTTTGCTGCATGCAGCTGTCACTACCTGACAGAAGCCTTATTTAGGATCTCTAACAGCATTAGAGTTCAAAGTCATCACTAGGTCACAAACTAGTACTGAAAGAATATCCAGAAGGGCAGAATCAAGAAGAGAGAAAGAAACCCCTTTCCCCATATAGTATTTTCTTTATTTATTTTCACTAGAGACTACTTTTCAGGATAGCATGTATATATTTCACAAAATACCCAAACGCTAGTTTTTAATCCAACTCTTTATCGTTCATAGTAGGAGACTACTGGGGAATGATCTAAAATCTACTAAAGTCAGCAAATTCCTTTCCAAGGACTGCAATGACTGCAGGGTGAGGCCTTTGATGAGCATGGGAGGGGGGATTCATACTGTGTGCTTCTACAAATAGCTTGCTAATGCACAGTTAATTGCTTGCTACATTTAGTGAATTTAAGATTCTGGTTTAGAGGAAAAGTACTTATGCAAAAAGCATTAGACTTCAGAAATCTTATATTAACAATGCATCCATCCACATATCCATCCATTTCGCCACTTCTGGACTACCTTAGCACAGTCTAGTAGGAGTTGTGTGTCTCCTCTTCATCAAATTATGACATGAAGGATCATTACAGAAAAAATATGAACTGTAGCTCTTCACATCAAAAAATGCACATACACAAAAATGCTTCATGAAATCTAGTCAGCCCCTCTGCGATCTTGCATCAGAGGGAAAATAAGAAAAGCCTGTCCATTTCTGTTTCCTGGAAAGAAAAAATTCACTTATTTTTAAATTATTTTTTATTTTAATTTGATATTAAAGAATAGATTACGATATAATTTCCATCCTCTGCAAAGCTGCGAAGAACCATTTCATTAGATATGGAAACCAGACTATGAATGCAAAAGTAACTAATGAAAATGTGAAAATCCTGTTGTTAAGGCAATCTCATCTGATACTCCTGTGTTCTGATTGGTGGAAGCAATACTTACATTTGACTTCCAGAATGATATAATGGAATTTTATAGAGAACAAATAAATTAAGTGATATTTATGTTAGTATTTATTTAAGTCCTGAAGATGACTTACTCAGAATGTATTCACATAAATTTTTGGAGAAGGTGTAGCAAAGATTAATTGAAATATTAAATCAATTTTATGACTATAGGGGAGAATGCAGTTCATCCCTATTTGTCACTGTATTCAATAAAGCACTACAGCTTAAGACTTTGATTTACAAATAGCGGAGGAAAGAACCTGAACACTAGAATACTGCTGGGTGTCTCTAAATTAAAGGATCTGTGTAAAAAAAGAAGTAATTCTTATCTACTGCTATTAGACTGGCACTACATGATATATGTAAAAGATGTAAATAATAAAAAGGACATACATAATGAGATTTTCAGGAGCTCTCAGACATGGCCTGATTCTGTCCCCATTGTACTTCTGATGCAAGTAGAGTTAAGTCATGCTCACTGCATTTCTAAAGCTCACGCTTTCTTTTAGAACTGCATCTCTCTTTCTTTTTATCCTGTTCGTCTGATGCCCTGTGAAATAACCTACAAGATTAGAAACTACGACTACAGGTGCATGTCCTCCATTACGTTAAATTACATCATATTCAGTGAGGTGAGGAATAATCTCCAGGATATGAAGACAAGACTCACATTGAACTCAATCTTCACACAGATGACAAAATGGTTTGAAAAAAAGGTGGGGGCACGCTTCTGTTTTATTCCACTATGATCTCGTCCATGCTGATGTTGCCTCGTCAGCATGTACCAGTACAATCCTACAAAGCAGTGTCTGGACATAAGACTTCTGCATTTCTCCACAAGGTTGTCTGAAACCATTTGAAAAACTTCTATTAACCTGCATGGACTTTGGGGTCAACCCCTATGGCTCCAGTTATGCTCTTCCCCCTGACCTTTCCCTCATCTTTCTCCATTTTGCTAAATGATAAAAAACTGTGTATTTAGCAGCTACACTTCAGCCTTGTTGCAGTCCAGGAGTTTTCCTGGCGCATAGCAATGATGGAACTGCTACGTATCTCGTCACAGAAATGATGTATTCAGCACCAATTGCAAAAGCACATAAATCAAGGTCAGAGATCAAAGCTATCTGGTATTACAAATAACTGTTAACTTTTATTAATTTGAATGATCTTTAACAAAACACAGCTGATGTCCAGTGTGTCACTGACTGCCCTCACATTCAATAAAACTGTTTAAAATATATTGAACATACTGAAATAGAAACAGTCAGAGAAAACAGGGATAAAATTTGTGATAAAACAACAAAATTACCCAAGTCCAGCATAAGCATGAATGCCTTGGCAGAGAACACTGCACCAGGATCTGGATATTTTGCAGATTTTCAGTTAAAATAGGAGTGCCCCAACACAGAAATTGATCTTAATTATCAAACACATACTTCCCTGCTCTTGCCACATCTTCTTAGTAAGTGTTTCTAATTCTGGCTCTGGAGGGTAATATTTCTTTTGAAAGATTAGGGTACAGAGCAGAAAAATTAGTACAGTTTTTAAAACTCTTTTAGTTTTAAAACTTGCTCCTTGGTCTCCACTGAGCTTTGCACCAGTGGGGCAGTCTGCGGTTGGAGTGTATCAATACAGCTCTATTGATTCCAGACAGAGCAATGCCAGTTTATTACAGGCGTGAACCTGGTCCTTTATTATATCCACGAGCTAGACTGTAAGTGGCTGAGTGAGCTTTCTTGACAGCACCAAGAAAGTCAGGGGAAAAAAAAATCTTTGATGAGAGAAGATTGCTTAACATCAGTGAAAACCACTAGACCTAAAAATACAGCTGAAACAAATTATTCCTGTCTCTGTATTTTGTCTCACATGTCATGGTGTTATCTAAGTGCATGTGTGAATTAAACTAGCAGAGCTATGTGCTCTCAGGAGAAGGTGGGCTTCAACAACTACCATGACAGTGGGCTCAGAGCTTACAATCATATTTGTTAGCCAACCTCTGCAGGCAAGTATTATAGATCAGAAACACTGTGAAATGTCAGGAGCTATCTAGATGGCCATGCACTGGTGATTTTTGCTGAAATATGGGCTAGAGGGAGGTCTACCCACATCAGCAGGCAGTATGTGGATTTGTGCTTTCTTGGTGAGCCAGAAATAGAAGCTCTGGCCACGTGTCAATGACCAGCTCAGTTTGCAAGCCACTATCAGAAAGGACAGGTTTCTAAGGTCCTTCGTTGCTGTTTTCAATACATGGATAGTTGAAGAGCTGATAATATAGGAAAATATATTTATTTTAGAAGAACAGATGTTATCTTCAGCCAGGCATCTTACAACAAACATCTCCTTCCCTCAGTCATATACAATTCAGCCAGCAACAGCTTTGAAAGGGGACATGACGCCAGCTGGAGCAGCCTAAAAATTCTGTGCATCTGAGAAACGTCTCCTACTTCATTTCTAATGACTTGTCTGCAAAGGGCCTCTGACCATCTTTAACTTGTCAGTAGAACTTATTGAGCAAACAGGTTTTCAGTCTGCTGCTTTCTCATATCCCAGTATATGAGTGGCTCTGAGAGGACAGAGCGGTCCTAGTGCTTGTTTGTATCTTGCCTGGCTAACCAAATTCTCAGAATCATGTTTCTACCTGAATTTGCAGAATTGCAACATTTCATATTCAATATTCTCCAGTAGCCCCCAAGGACACCCTCTGAGTGATTACAAAGTTTGTGTAAAAAATGGTTTAAACAAAGCTATTGTAAACTCTTGCTTATTTGCACAGCTCATCTGATTATTCAGAAAATCCAAACTCAACAATGGGCCTGTTGTTGAAAGCTTTGATATGGCAAATGATTAACTCATGGGATAAAAGTATTTTCTAGTTTTCTTCTGAAAAAAAAAGCTGGTCAGTGTAAGAGGGCTCAGGGCACCCTAAAACTCCCTTTACTGCATTTAGAAACAGAACTCAAATAATCACTGTTTTATGGGAAACCTCACAGGCAGAGATGGTAAGTCAGGTTTCTCCCCTCTTTCCTAGATGCACTCCTTAGCAACCAGAGTGCACTATGAAAAGCAAACCTATCATCAACAGGCTTAAAAGCAACAGCAACAGCTAGGAATAGGCACTTCCACTGAGAAATTCAGGGAGTACACAAGAGGAAAAAAGAAAAAAGATGACCCCAAATCTCTGCAATAAATACAAATAGTTGGCATCGCTCCTCCCTGTGCTGTAGAAGAAAGCTCTGATGTCTGACTCTGGTGAGGGGCCACAGCTATGTGCCCTCAGTGTGCTCAGAGCCCAGCTCAGGCCCCTCAGCAGCAGAAAGCATCTCCAGACTCTCTGAGGCTCCCCAGCTGCGGTAAAGTGAGACAAGACCAGGTCTTAACTGCCCAGGCAAGCCCACCAGCACTTGCCAAACAGCAGTTGTAGCTACCTCAGGCACCGTCAGGCAGACTGAGATGCACATGGTGGGGGCAAGAGATATGAGATAAATAGAAATTGACTAACCTGATCTCCTTCTATGACAAGGTGACCCACTTAGTGGATGAGGGAAAGGCTGTGGATGTTGTCTACCTGGACTTTAGTAAAGCCTTTGACACCATTTCCCACAGCATTCTCCTGGAGAAACTGGCTGCCCATGGCCTGGACAGGCATACTCTTTGCTGGGTTAAAAACTGGCTGGATGGCCAGGCCCAAAGGCTGGTGGTGAATGGAGTTAAATCCAGTTGGCAGCCGGTCACGAGCGGTGTTCCCCAGAGCTCAGTGTTGGGGCCAGTTCTGTTTAACATCTTTATCAATGACTCAGTCGAGGGGATTGAGTGTACCAGTAAGTTTGCAGATGACACTAAGCTGGGTGGAAGTGTTGATCTGCTTGAGGGTAGGAAGGCTCTACAGAGGGACCTGGACAGGCTGGCCCAATGGGGTCTGACCAGTTGTATGTGGTTCAACAAGGCCAAGTGCTGGGTCCTGCACTTGGGCCACAACAACCCCATGCAATGCTACAGGCTTGGGGATGAGTGGCTGGAAAGCTGCTTGGCAGAGAGGGATCTGGGGGTGTTGGTCGACAGCCGACTGAATATGAGCCAGCAGTGTGCCCAGGTGGCCAAGAAGGCCAACGGCATCCTGGCTTGTATCAGAAATAGCATGGCCAGCAGGACCAGGGAAGTCATCGTTCCCCTGTACTCAGCACTGGTGAGGCCGCCCCTCGAGTACTGTGTTCAGTTTTGGGCCCCTCAGTACAAGGACATTGAGGTGCTGGAGCGTGTCCAGAGAAGGCCAATGAAGCTGGTGAAGGGTCTAGAGAACAAGTCTTATGAGGAGCAGTTGAGGGAACTGGGGTTGTTTAGGCTGGAGAAGAGGAGGCTCAGGGAAGACCTTATTGCTCTCTACAACTACCTGAAAGGAGGTTGTAGTGAGGTGGGTGTTGGTCTCTTCTCCCAAGTAGCAAGTGATAGGACGAGAGGAAATGGCCTCAAGTTGTGCCAGGGGAGTTTTAGATTGGATATTAGGAAAAACTTCTTCACAGAAAGGGTTATCAGGCACTGGAACAGGCTGCCCAGGGAAGTGGTGGAGTCCCCATCCCTGGAGGTATTTAAAAGATGGGTAGACGAGGTGCTTAGAGACAGGTTTAGTAGTGGATAGGTACAGTTGGTCTCGATGATCTTAAAGGTCTTTTCCAACCAAATGATTCTATGATTCTATGAGATGCCCTCAGGAGTTAGGCGACCAATGCTCAGGGATTTTTTTGCATTGCAATGCTGATGCTTAAACATTACAGAAATACTGCTGTAGGCAGCTTCATTGCTCCTGTGCTTCGGATCCCATGCATTAAACCCCATGCAGATCTACTCTAGATCTAAGATACTTTATATTCTTGCTGATTAATTCTGCCTTGAGATTAAGCAACAGTGAAATATACTTGAAAGTGAGCGTATATACACAGGCTTCAGTATTACACCAGCACTAATCCCATTTTAGCATTCCTGCAAAGCACATGAACACTGGAGACCTGCCATGTACGACAACTCGTCATTTCGCACAAATGGGCCCTGCCAGCCCCATGGCCGCTCCAGCAGCAGGCAGCAGTGTAGGCCCCCCTGCACTCCTCCTCCTTGCAAGGTGGGAGTGCTGAATAAAGCCTGAATAACCTGAACTTCTACTGTATTTATGATGCAGATGAGAAATCTAATTGTCTGTGGCTTGCCCTGGCTTCTAAAAAATCATTGTCCCATCCAGGAAGTGCCAACCTTGTATTTTACAGAGTAAGGATAATCATAGAATCATAGAATCATTTAGGTTGGAAAAGACCTTTAAGATCATCAAGTCCAAGCGTAAACCTAACACTGCGAAGTCCACCACTAAGCCATGTCCTTAAGCACCACATCTACACGTCTTTTAAATACCTCCAGGGATGGGGACTCCACCACTTCCCTGGGCAGCCTGTTCCAGTGCTTGACAACCCTTTCTGTGAAGAAATTTTTCCTAATATCCAATCTAAAACTCCCCTGGCACAATTTGAAGCTATTTCCTCTTGTCCTATTGCTTGTTACTTGGGAGAAGAGACCGACACCCACCTCACTACAGCCTCCTTTCAGGTAGTTGTAGAGGGCAATAAGGTCTCCCCGAGCCTCCTCTTCTCCAGCCTGAACAACCCCAGGTCCCTCAGCCACTCCTCACAGGACTTGTGCTCTAGACCCTTCATGAGCTTTGTTGCCCTTCTTTGGATGTGCTCCAGCAGCTCAATGTCTTTCTTGTAGTGAGGGGCCCAAAACAGAACGCAGTATTTGAGATGCGGCCTCACCAGTGCCGAGTACAGGGGGACAATCACATCCCTGGTCCTGCTGGCCACGCTGTTTCTCATACAAGCCAGAATAACGAGGAGACGGAGAGAAGCCAGCCTGCAGCACTGGTGCTTCCTTCCTCAACTTGAGACTTGATGGCTCAGAGGTGAACAAATAGCATCATTAAATGACCTTTCAGTGATATGTCCTTTTAGGTGCCATATTCTCTAAAGCAGCTTTCCCCGGTATAAGCCATTCCATCCCATTGCTCCTGTGCAGTAATCCCGTCAGCCTGTGCTACTCATAACCTCTGCTAGCCAGTGGCACAGTTACTGGAAATTGCTGGGAAAATACCCCGATTGGGAAAATACTGGATTTTCATTTCAGAAAATTCTAGGACAAGTTCATAAGTAGAAAAGACTTGTGAGATAATCTGAGCCATTTTCTGCTAGGGGACTTTGGATTTTTAGTGTGTTCATTGATTTTCGGCCTAAGTATCACCCTGTATTCACATGCATGTCCTGAACTGTGTAATAGCTTTAACTGACTTTGTGGAACTCTTCACAGCACAGAAAGCAAAATTAGAGCTCTTCCTCTTGAATGCTTGTGCACTTAACCTTACGATTTTTCATCACAATACTAGATACTCGTATGGTCTAAATCAGCCCATCTCTGTCCCAAAGAGTATTCCCGTTCATGCCAGCTAGGGATTTGACTCAAGGTGGCATAAATGTTCATAACAATAACAGAACCCTGTGGGAACAGGACTCACGTGTAAACATAGAGAAGTTTTTTGGTCTTCAGGTGTTTACTGAAATCACTATTAAATGTTAACAATATTTTGATTAAAAATGGAGTTGAAATTTTCATGAAGCAGCTCCAGCAAAGCTAGAAAGAAATATGAAAAACTCTGCCCTGTCTTCAGCTTAAAGCAGCTCCAACTACATTTTAAAATAATAGCTTGAGAGGTACTGCACAGAGAGTATGAGAAATGCTCCACAGTGAGGTGATCTATCAGAGGGAAACCTTGAAGCCTGAAAAGGAGGGAAAATAATAAATCCCCAGAATAAATATTGAAAGGGAAGAAAGAAGGAGAGAGATTTCATTTTATTACATTATTTGATGTCATAAGCATGCACAGGGGAAAAGATTTATTTATTTATGTTTCTCAGAGGGGCTGGTTCTGTAAACAGATAGAAGAGGGGCTGGAAAATCCAAATTCCAAACAGAAAAGGTCAAGGCACAACAGAACTGTATTTTCAGATACAGTGATATAGCGGCCTTAGCTGACACTGGGTTTGATTCCTTATTAGATTTTTGGTGGTTTATGGATGGGTCATGCAAATTCCCAATCTGCTGGAAATATGCATGCATAGTCTTCGGTTTGCTGCAAAGCATTCGCCTGGTGCAGTGCCAATGCTGTAATTACACTGGAGATCCTGGCACTTTTGTTTTAAAACCCTGTGTTCAGTCGCTTACAGGTTTCTCAAGAGAGTAACTTCCCCTTGCTTGCTCTCAGACCAGAATCTGGACATTTAAATTTAAAGAAAATATATCTGTTAATCTAACTGTTCTAAAACATTATATTCCTGTTTTCATAGCATACAAATTGGGATGTTAGAATGGATCTATCCATATTCTTTTAATTGTCAAATACTATCTCTTAAATTCAGAAGCCCTTTTCAGTAAAATATGGCTTTGAAATTCAGACTTAGGTTTATGTGGGTAACCCCACAAAAATGGCATGTACAAGCATTCTTCAAACAAAAGATCGGGCCCCTTCTCAGGGTATGGCAGCTTTTACTACTCCTGTATTTCTTGCAGCAGCACCTGGAGATGAAATCAAATAGCACATGCCCTGGTGCAAAGGAATTGTCCCTACAGCATGACTGACACACTGGATGCTTCCCCTTTCTCCCAGTTTTACTTTGGTTTTTCACGATTTTTAAGTCTGGTCACTCTTACCTTCTCTATTTAAATGACAAATTATTTTCAGGAATCTCTCAGTCGTATAAAATGCTAAGCACATCGGCACCATGTTCTCAGCTAGCATGTAGCCATGATCACAATAAATGGTAAGAGTAAGCATTCACGATGCTGTTATATCACTATAGGCTTAATTTATACATGCTGAATCAACCCATTGGTTTCAAGGGAAATATGCATAGCAGGTAAAGTTAAACACATACTTTGGATGTTGCCTGATCAGAACATAAGTGTATGGATCTATTAATTCAGTATGTTTTGCTGTGGGCATACCTTAAGTTCCACAATCCAAACCAGAGAGAACCAAACCAGAGTGAATATGTTTATTAACAGCTATTTTCTTGGATCCTCTAGCTATTGTACAAAGCTTTTATTAATATATTAATATATTAATATATTAATAAATAGATAATAAATAACATATACCCTTATATAAGAATATATCAATGAGCCAATACATAAAACTTCTATTAGTATTTTGTTAAATTTTTAGTCACCATGGTGTGTGTCATCAGAGGATATGTTAGGTCTCTGTGTGTGTTATTAATGAAGCTCATCAGGCAAAATATGCTGGAGTTTTAAACAACCTCTGCTTACAGAGCTGCCTAACTGTTCCATTTTTGTTATTATTTTTGTACAGAATGATCCGTTACGGTCTCTCATTTTAATTAGATAGCTAATAAAGCAAGCAGTTTGCCTTGGGGTACCCAGTGGCAAAACAATGCTGTGAAAAAGACTCACAGGCAATCCATCACCTTCCTAGGAAAGAGCACAGCCATCCTGCTGGAGCAAACGGGGCACGCACTGGTACACGCTACAGACAGAGCAAGCCCTGAGAACTCCAGAGTAATCCCACTGCCCTCAGCAAGGGTGCTTCACCCTGGGCATACCTCCTGGTCTCAGACTGCATGATTTTACTCGGTGTATACACATGTTCTCTGGTCTAGTCTGATAAGGGTTTGGTTTTGTTCGGCTGTAAATCTCTTTTGGACAATGCATAAGCAGGCTGTATGAAAACAATTTGTCTTGGTTTAGCCTGCATGTATAAAAGCAAGAGCCACTGGCAGCCAATTAAATGGGCTGCAAACGACTTGGGAAGAATGAAAGACAGGGAAGCTGTCCTCTGCGGAGAGAGAAAAAAGCAAAGTACTTGAGAGTGGAGATCTTAGATGGCTACCAGTTCCCAGCTCCCTGTTCTCTGCCTGCTCTCACTCATTTCCAGGTGTCTTTTCAGTCTTATGCTTAACTGCTTGAACTTCAGGACCCATAGACTTGGAGGGCTGTCGCCCACTTCATTAGGTCTAATTTATTAGTGGGAAAGTGTCCAAGGGCTTGATCCAAAGCCTCCTGTATTCAACAGAAGGCTCTGAATGTGGCTTTGAGCAACTGTGGGCTATCTATACTAAAAATTGAATAAAAAAAAGGAAATGGCTTTTGCTATTGATACACTAGTCACATAGAAGCAGATCATCTTTCACAGTGCTGTCAGGTAAAGTCAAACTGCTTCTCTGGGAGATTAGGGATTGATTAAAGTCCTTGACTCAGAGATATATATATGTATTAATCTTGGAATTATTTGTCAAACACCCAAGATCTCTGCTCTGATTTGTAGAATATATTCTGAAAGTCACCACTTAAAATGAGTCAAGATTTTTAAAATTATTTTTATTTTTTTAAAGCAAATGCACAGCTGCTTCTTTGCCCCCAAACCAAGCACTGTTATTTTTAACACAGTGCTCTTTTTGTTTTGGAATTGTACTTAACATGTGTTGCTGATTATAGAGAATGCAGCTGGGGAACTAGAAAATAGGAGTTTTCAGACACCTTCAGACAAATCCATAAAGCATAGTCACTGTTTCAAACCAAGAATCAAGGCCAGGTTAGCTCCAGATTAGCACTGACAGCTCCTGCTGTCCCAGTCAAGAAAGTCAGGGCAAGCCAGTGAAGAGGTAACATGAAAGCCAGTTCTCCAACTTTTCCCACTACAACAAATCAGTTGATCCTGTTTGGAGAAGCTTTTCAAAAGCAAATTTGGGTTGCATCAGAAGCGCCAAAATTTGACTCGCCTTGCTTGAAGTCTGGTATTCAGAAGATGCTCCACACACCATTCCTCAGGTCCCCTTAGGATCCTGCAAACGTGCCCTGGACTCTTGAGCAATGACTGTGCTTTGCATTGCACAGGGCAGTAAAGGCGACAGGGGGAATACAGCCAGGTATCTCTGTGTGAATGGGCGCTAGTATTTCAGTGTAGCAACTGCCTTGTTGTAATGTGGCTATTAAGCAGAACTGAAAAATTGTGGAATCACAGAGGACAGAACTGGAACAGACTGCTCCAAGTCCTCGTTAGTAATGAAGGTCGGGTTTAATTTGGTCATACCCTCTAAGATGAGATAAAGAAACACACTACAATTATTTTTCACAACTTGTTGTCATGCCTGATGGCAGTCAATCTTGCACACATATAAGAGAAAAACATTCTGGATAATCTGGCTGCAGTTCAGTAAGTAAGTTGTGATATGCACCCTCATTTGAGATATCAAAATTTTCTGGCTTAGCAACCCCTGGCAGAATAATCGATAACTTACATGCTGAGAGTGATGGGAAGAGGGAAACAATGAAGATAACAGATCGTAGCAAAACATCAGGACCTGCAGGAGATCGACTAAGTTGCTGGGTTAAGGATGTACTGGCCTTTAGCCTTTGGAAAATTAGGGCTCATTGGCAAGGCAGGAAACATGTGGGGGGAGTTTCCTGAGCCAGAGAAAATCACCAGTGCACAGCTCAGCACAGCTTTCAGTCTGGTCAGAAAAAGCCCCAGATCTGGAGCATTAAGTAGTGATTAGGGTTCACCCAGGCTTAAATCCAGTCCTGTGCAGAAGTTAAGACAGTGTGAGCCTTTTGTAAAGGACAAATTACATCCCAGATGAGAACTGTAGGCTGGGAAGGCCGAACACAGGGAGATCCAGCTGGAAATAATGGAGAATTTATGCAGCCTTGTCATCAGCCACAACGGTCCCATTTTCACCTTGGCTCAGTTGGGGCTATCTGGGCTTCCACCTTGCTGAATAAATTAGTACATCTCTCTTTAACAAGCAAGTGAAGAAGGCTACCATAATACTGTCTCTGATTCCTGCTGGTTAGATGTCCACATGTCTGCTAGGAACTAATGCTGGGACGATACAGGGTCAGGTTGGTTTTGGAGGCAATGCTGAAGACACTGTTTAATGAGGAGGGCAGGGGAAAGTTGGGGTGGTTTGTTTTCCATTTTGTCTCCTAAACGGTAATTCAGAGTAAGTTGGAAAGCAATTACTTTTAATATCTTATCTAAAATTCCATACTGACTAATAGCCCATATAACTTTCCAGTCAAATTCTGTGAGATACTGAGACCCTACAACTCAAGCAGAAGTGATTTGGTGGCATAGACACAGAAGAATTGATATTTATGATCTTGCCTTAAGGTTCACAGCAGGGCTGAAGCTGGCCTACTGACTGGGACTGTCCAACTGTAAACCGAATGAGAGCCTGAGGAACAAAAAGGAAAAAGCCAATTAGCTGATACACCAGAAAATGGATTCCCTAGAAATAACTGTTGGAATCAATTTTCCTTAAAAGAAAAAAAAAAACAAACTAGGGGCAAAACAGAAAGGAAACACCCTTAATTTCAAATTTCATCAGGGGACTAAGCTAAAAAATACATATATGCAGACTCTTGAAGATAAAATAAGACTGTGATCAGCAACCCTGATCTAAAGACGAAGGGTGAAGATGTGCAGTTGCGAGCAGCCATGAGCCTGGCCAGTGTTTGGGAGAAACTAATGGAGCTCCAGGCTCTGCCTCGTCCCTGGTCCATCTGTGCCTGCCCACGGCGGAGCTCAGAGCCTGCAGACCTTTCTGTCTTGCTGAAACAGATCGAAGCCATCAAGGCGCTTAGCTCTCATGCATTAGCCACATTTAACCAGGCTGATTTCCTTGAAATTACCTAATCCTTTCTGAGTATAGTGTTTTAAATTATTGAATTCTGCTATGTTTATTTATTATTTACTCAGGTTAGCTACGTGGTGTGGTCACACATCTTATGCCTTCTAGGAGGGGGACTGGTGGCTGCTACAGAAAACAAGGAATTTTCACAAGATCTTGATAAATTAATAAAACAGCAGCAAATGCACTTGCCCTCAGGTTTAAAAGGCTTGAAAAATCAGATATGTTTCATACTTGATCAGTTTGAACTGCAGCAGCTGTTTGTAATGAAGTGATGCAACTGGTGGAGCAGAGTTTTACAGAACTGGAGGGGCATCATTGAACCCCTCTATGCCAGGTGAAAAGCTGCTCTGTCAAGAATAAGGGTTCTTGACAGACAAATTTGGTGCCAGAAATACAGCTATATTAAAGATTCTTCAGTGAGTTACTGCAGGGTGGCCCAAACATGAAGCCCTGAATATGAACCTCAACATCTCTCAGAGACTACGGTGAACAATGACCAACTGGATGTCATTCATGTTTTATTTCAGAGGGCTGCCATGGACCAGCATTGAACGGTGCACTCAGACCACAGTCTATGAACCAGAAGCTGTTTACAGGCATAACTAGCAGTCACAAGAGCAGCTGGGAGCATGGCTCACTTTATTGGCTTCCTGCCCAAGACATTACCTCGCAGCTTCTCCTTTCCCTGTACGTACAGGGAGTCTAAACCTTCTCCAAGATATTTATTTAAACAGCACAGTCTTAGGCAGTGCAGGTGAGCGCCTGGCACAAAGCAGCCCTGACCTCATCTGAACTCAGCTGGAGCTATGATGGTAGAAGAACACAGAATCAAACACAACTTTACTATCCACCTAACAGTGAAAATTTAAAAAAGAAAAACACCAACAATTCCTGCTATTTTCCTATGGTTTCAGTACCACCACAAAACAATGGTGTCTTGAAAATGGGCTGAATTTATTTGGCCGGCAGGAGGCATCCAAGACAAACTGGACTGCAACGAGCTGGTCAGCTGCAGAGACAGAAGATTTCTGTAGCGCAAGTCTGCCTTCAGTCACTTGGGCTAATGAGCTTAACTAATAATGGAGTAACTAGATTGCTGGCAAAACATAAATAGTTCTACAATACAATAATACCTAATAAAAATAATGTCCAAAAGCGTTTTGAAATATTATGCTGCTTAACAATGTTCATGAATTTTTGCAAGCAATTAAAGAGGAACTACTGTAATTTTTTTATCATAAATCTTTGCCATTAAGAAATCACCCATAATTTGTGGCCTGAATTCCCCCAGAGCAAACAGATACTAAGGCAAGACTATAGGATTCTTATTATCTATTGATGATAAATAACTTGCCTTTCTCCTACTAAACTGACTTTGACTTTGGATATTTCCCTGTGTTTACAATCTGCTCTGTTGCACCAGCATCAGTGGGGAGAACTGTTGCTGTGGTATTATTACACCGGGTTTATATCACTCGTAGCACGAGAGCAGCATAAGGCAAACCTCTTCAGAGGGGATGCCTAAGAAAATTTGTTCTCTTGGCTAGAGATATTATTGTCTCTTAAATGGGCAGTGTGAGGCCCTCTGGGGGTGGGTCACTGCTGATTTGCTGGGCTGAATCTTATTTATAGATTTCTTCAAACTGTCAGGGACAGGTTGTGCCTTCATGTTTGACACAGGTTTCTGTCAAACAGGTTGTCTTTAGGAGAAGCTCCAGGGAGGGAAGGCGGCCCTGGAGGGCTGCTCACTCTTGGGGCTTCCAGTGGGAAACCAAGCCACAGCAAAGCCTGGCACACTCCCCCTTCCTCTTCAAGTGCATGTGTCTAGAAAAGTGTTTCTCCATGCAAGTATGTGTCTGGGGAGGGACTGAGCTTAGGATACCCCACACCACCGCCCATCCAAAATTGCAGGAAGCCTTAACACATCTCAGTCGTCAGCGAGTGTACATTTAAGCCCCCTGCAACAACAGCGAGCAGGGAAGAGCCCTTATCCCAGTTTATATGCAAAGGCTGAGGAGCACTTAACCCATAGACACTTGGGAGCTGGGCACCCGGCAGGCTCCATGCAGTACTGCAGCATGATCTCAAAGCTGGCACTTGCCATGGGAGCACCGCAGGCCCACCAGCATGCTCCTGTGCCTCATGCAGCCAGAAACCATTCAGGGTAAGTCCTTTGCCCCCCTGCAGTGCTGTGGTGCAGGGAGTACTGGCTTGGGGCTGCCTGCAGCATGCTCTGCTGCAGGACTCTGCCTAACACAGACCTCCAGGCACTAAAGACTGGAAACACCTTCACTTCCTACAGTTACCGCAGCAATCTTTTGCCCATTAAGCCTTTTTGATATCCATTGTGTTTACATAATGTTACAAATTAAATGCTTTGCAAGGATTTTACAGGAGTTTTTAGCATGCAATGGCAACTAACACCTTGGATAAACGTAAAAGGCCTCTGCTAAAGAAAATGTCACAAACTATTCTGACTGAATTTATACTCTCAGACTATTGATGTTGAGATACAAGAAGTGGGAGTTCACTGTGCAGGGTGCTGTACGAATGTATGGACAAGTGGAATTTCAAGGCATTATGCTGTGATTTAGCCATGCAAGATGTTATTAAAATCTTTGATATTCATTACATAGCTACATTCCTGTACATTACTTTGGAAAATTAATATAGTGAGATGTCTCCCTCCCCCATGTTAACTATTATATGCAACAAAGTGAATTCAAAATGCCCCTTTGCTCTCTCCATGACTACAGTCAGCAGCAGCTCTGCAAATGATTAATGGCTGACTGTTATGCACTGTGGTCAGCAGGGAACACAAGGTTCATGGGCACATCTGGTAGCACCGTCACTCCCAGCTCATCCAGCCCTGGGGAGCTCCCCGCGCCCACTGCCGCTACAGAGGGGTAGGTCCCAGCTTGCCACCAGCGCACCACGGCAGCCAGTACACCTCCGCCTGAGCTGGCATCTGCAAGGGCAGCAAAATCAGCACTGCCTTACCCAAGTGGCCAGAAGGTACTTTGCTTATCAGTGGCTTTATCAGGTGTATGTATTTTGAATGAATTTCATTATCATTCCCTCCCTGTGAAGGGGGTGCAGAGTTGTTGAGAAAATGTTAGGCTTCAAAAGAGAGAGACCTCTGCAACAGCAAATGACTATGAGTGTTAAATGTTGGCTTCAGCTGCACTGCCAGGCGCATGGCAAGGACAGAAGGACAGTGTGACTGGCTCCTTGCTGGAGTCTTGCTGACTCCTTGCTTACCTGCTACTGATAAGAAAGTGGGTGTGAAATCTGGGTTGCTTGTTTTCAGCTGCAAGAAGTGCTTCAGTATGGAGGAATCAATGTCACCAGTGAGGAAGGAGACACTATCTAGACAACTCCGCAATGCACAGGAAACCTAATTCTATGCAGCCTCCTTGCAAATGTCTTACTTATAATTGATATTTTATTGTTTACTTTGGAGACTTGCGTTTATCAATGACACTTTGCTGCACAAAACAGCTGGAATGCTTCTACCTCCTTTTCCAAAACCTGGGGCGAATTGTGGTGATAAATGAGCCCTGGAAAGGCATGATTTATGGCTCCATTGCCTCAAGGTGCACTGCAGATCCTTTTGTACAAATTAAACCCTGCTTAAAAGTCCTTAAATTTTTCAGGGTGACCTCTCTTCTTCCCTGTCACAATTCTCATTACAAATCACTGAAACTTTCTCTTCCTTTTTAAAATATTATTTTAACTAAGGGTCTCATCTTTCTATTTATTTTCCCTTCAAAGTTGCATTGGGCTTCAACCTATCAGTTCAAAGTGGACAGGCAACGTCTGGTCAAGAAAAACTTTACTTGTAAAGAGGACAAGACTGGTCTCCTCATGGTAAACACATCTCCAGAGATACTGCATATGCATGGTGATGGACTGCATCTCACTACTCCCTTGTTTGCAAAAGCTGCCAGTTAAAACCACAGCCGGACTCATACTGAATCTGATTTTCTGACTTGCCAGAATGCAGTATCTTTGATGCCTGTGGTAAGGAAAGCTAACAATTATACTGCAGAGATCACCTGTGCTTTAAATGCTGTTAGCAGGTATTTAACAGCTGGAGTTGTAACTGGAGGCAGGGCTAGCAGCTAGCCCTTGATTCTGCTTTAATTCTGGCATTCATTTCCCATTTGACTTTGGCAAGATGACTGAATGACAAAATCCTCAGGTTTCCCATCTATATGGTTACCTTCTTGCCTCGGTTAACTGATGTTTCTAAGTTGCCTTGCAATTCCAGGTGGGAGGTGCCACATGGTACAAAGTATTTATATTTGTGCATCAGAATAAAGATCTATTAGTGAAGGCAAACAGATCTCTGCAGCAATATAAAGCTTCACAAGTCAGCCTTGCAGCACCATGCTTGGGTTGAGAAGTCCTTCAGACTCTTGCAAGTGGGAGCTATCCAGATGATGGGAACAGCAGTTTTCAATGCGTAGAACCGTGTCTGTTCTGCTTTGAGGATCTGGGACTCTGCATTGACCCCAGCCATAGGGTAGATGCTCACACAGCCGATGAGTGCCCAGAGTTACATTAATTTTTAGGAAGATGCATTGCATAATCAGGTTGTGAACAATCCCCAACATAGTAATTTTATTGTCATAAATGACCATCCTAGTTTTCTCTGCACAGCTTCCCTCTGTCACCTGGATGGCTTCCCACAGACTGGTGACCAGATTCTTGTTCCATGCTCTGAATGGTATTTCATTAGTTACGGTGTGCAGATGGTATAAAGTATGTACTGCCAAACGAGGACCTTTCACAACCTGTCCTGATGTCCTACCCTGCTCCCCTAGAACAAAATGTGCACTCTGCCCACACACTGTTACTGGGAGGTATTTCTATCCCTACCCTTCATAATGGAGTCTCTTCCCCAGCTGTTGATCCAACATCAGAGTCCCACAGTAGCCTCAGTCCAAATGGTCTTTTGGTCTGGGATGGCACATTATGAGTCTGCAGAAATCTTGTGACTGTTAGGAAGTGTTGTTAGATCTCTCACAAGTGGAAGATGTGGGGCTACACAACAGGGACCCTGTTGAACCTCTATGGGACCTTTCAGAACAAGAGGTGGGAAAAGAGATGAACAAGAAACAAGGCTTTTGAGGCCACCAGTTCCCCAGTCCCTGTGCGAGGCTGAAGAAGACAAACAGAGCTTTGGCTGATGACATTTGTACAAGTGCTGTGCATATAATACAAAGCTGGCAGCAGCTGGCTTTGCAAACTCAGGACCTCTCGCCATGATGTGTTGCAGGAAGGGGAAAAGAAAGGCTATCAAGGAACTGTTTTCATGGTGAAATCAGTAACCACCTGGTCAGCCGGACTTGTACACACAGCAAGCATGAAGCTGAAGGAAGATGTAATGTTTGTTTTAAAGGAAGATACACAATGAGGTTAGGATTTGGCCTATGGTAAGAAAGTGATGGTTCTAGTCAAAAAATATGCAAAATGCAGGGAATCTCAATTAATGAGAACTAGACATTCTGTACTGAGATACAAAACCGGGACATTGTTGTAACTAGAACAAGCATATATGGCACATGGCATGGGAACTACAGGCTTTGGGATGAATTCACAAGAGTACTCTCATATACCTGAGATATACATGTAATACACTGAAAACAGATTTTGAGGTAGATAAAGGAATGAATTGTTCAAGAGTCACTGAGCTTGATGTCTCTATAAAGTTGTCCTAGCACCATATATCTTGTTTTTCTCACATAAGATGTATTTGGTTTTTTTCCCATAAGTATGTACTCCCATGAGTAGCAGAAGTAAAGGACCTGTTTTGAATTTAAATCCAAAGCAATCCCATTAGCAGGTGTTTAGTAGGACGCTGGTGAATTATTGGCAGCAGTAGTGCATAACTTTGCTATGAAGTGTTGTGGGACTCTTTCTGAAGATAAGGTGTTAAACTGCAATATACCCCTTGTATTAGAGTAGTAACATTATCAGAAAAGATACATGTGAAGCACTCGGATGCAATGGCCAAGTTCTCATTTCATTTCCACTGGGTACCCATGATGCAAGTCATTAGAAGAGCTGCAGGCCTACATTCAGCAAGGGAAGAATCTGGCTCAGCTCTGCAGACACAGCTCAGGCCAGAGAATCCTCTAAGATGAAGGAAGGGCATCCCTCTTTACCATGGTACCATTCTTGTGCCCTTCTCAGACTAGAAAGTAATAGAGACAAACAAATAAATGATGAAGCCTTTAAGTGGGTAATAAACGGCATAAATCATACCGTGTTCTAAGCCATAAATATACAACCAGGTAATTTTGAATATTTAGTGGTTTTGCCAGCAGTCCACAATACATTTTTATGCTAGCATAAAATTTTAACAGAAAGAGAGGAATGGGTTATTTATAGGGATGAGAACAACATCTGATTTTATTTATTTATTTATTTATCTAATTATTGGTTTTAGAAATTATACTATGGACCACGCCTAAGTTTTAAAACAATGTCTAATGTCTAGGAATTAGGATGACTTTTTTCTGGCACATTGCTGTCAGTATCACCATCACTGGGTGTACAGTGACATGTGGCTTTAGCCACTCTAAAACCTTGGAAGAATGCCCTTTGTCTGTCTAGTTCCTGTTCTTTGGAGAGTTCTGAATGCAAGTGTGATGCTTGGCCTTTCCTATTATCGTTTTTTTCTTTATGATTCGTATTGTGGCAGCACTTAGACCATCAGTCACCATGCCTGACTTCATTGTATGAACATAGTGCTCTGAATGGAAGCCCATACGTCTGGCCAGCAGTGACAGGATCAGAGAGCCTGGGGAGAAGGAGTTCCACCGTCCGTCCTGTTCTGAGAGGTCACGCAGGAGACACAGGTGCCTGCTTCTGGTATGTGTGTCTTGGTCTGGTTTACAAGGAAATGGATAGAGTCTGGAGGATGTTCCAGGGAAACTGTAGCACCCTCTGCATTGAACAGGCAGAGTGACGGCTGCTGATGTGAGCGTGTTCTGAAATGCCACAGCTCTGCCTTGGCTAAACAAACCCTTAGCACATATCAAGAGCAAAACTTACTTCATGCACAAGCCAATTCACATCTCTGATATGTATTTCCAAAACTCCACAGAATGTTGCATAGTTCTTTTTCTATTTATTTCTGCCTTTAATAGAATATAGAGTGTGGGTGGAAAGTGTAGAGCTGTTCCTAAAAAGCCAGCCCTTACCATACTCAGGATTTCATGTCCTCTGTCCTCCTCCACCTGTCACAGAAACGTATGTGATTGCCTGCAGGTTCAAAGGGCCAACAGGACTAAAATTTAGTATACTGTGGCAAACATTTGACAACCGACAGTGACTGCAGGATAGGTTTTGTCTGCCTCACTCACCATGAGCTTTGCTCTGCTCTCCTGGAATAATGCACTGATACGAAACCTTTCCTGGGATTAATGCCTGGGCATGCTACCCAGGAAAGCAAGATTCAGAATACAAAGCAGGGAGAGCTCCAAGGTCTCCTTTTGTCTTGGAGTATTTTTGCAAAAAGAACTGTCAGAATGAATTTCTTGGGTAGTTACATGCACACCACACGGACTTTCACTTGAGCCCCATTGCAATTTGGCATTAGTTAAATGTACCATTAAAGTAAAACATTAGCTAAAAAGCTCCTCAGTAACTCTCCACCCTTGAAAAGCATTTACCAAAACCATATTATGTTCTTGATTGCCTTCACTGTATTTTCTGTGGTGTTTTTTCTTTCAGCTGATTGGAATTCTGAGATAAAACAAAACCTAAAAAGAAATGTGCTCTGACTTCTTTGGAGCATGACCTTGAGAGTGGAGCTGTTGTATGTCATAAATAATGAAAAATTAGATATATAGGCTAAAACAGTGAGGAAAGTACTTTATATGATTTTCAAGGGCTGTAAGCCCAAGAAGAGCTGATGCCTATCAGACTGTTATATAAATAGTCTTGTAACAAGGAAGAGCATATAAGATCCAAGATAGATTTCTGCTTTTTAATGAGATGGGAGAATATATTACTTCAGAATTTAAAGGCTATTTTTCTTTCTGAAATTCAGATCTGGCTTTATGAATATTTTATTTAAAAAATCCAGACGATGGTAATAAGTTTTCTAATGCTAGGACGTTCCTCTTTAACATGTGAGTATAGTGTTGACAAACCTAATTTTTTCAGAAAAATCACTTCAAAGTTACTAATATACATTTTAAAACTAAATTCAATCTCAGTCCATCCACTAATTTTTCCAGTACTGAAGCTTTATGCCATCGTGAGAAGTTACAGCAGAAATTACTGATAGCCCAGAAAGAATAATTGCTTCTACAGTCCCTGCTGGAAACTTCTCACAAGGATAACCTTGCACCAAAACTGTATTTTTTGAACAAGCTTGCATCTAAATTGGCACTGGAGTTTCTGGAAAGAGGAAACGCTGCCTCATTTAACAAGTACCTTCGAATCTGTTCTGTGATTGAGATAATATTTTATTGCATTGTCAAATAAGTTTTGCACTGTAAACTTATTAAAGCAGTAAGTTTTATTACTTTATTGGGAATTCATTTCAAAAGGATTTCTCTGGTTACAGCCAGATCAATAGCTGCATTTTGCAGAATATGAAGATTTTCTTTTAGTTTGGAAACAGTAGAGATTGCTTTAAGATTAATTTCAGCTGCAGTACAAGGAGGATGTTGGAACAAGCAGGCATAAGATTCAGCACCGGCCATTATTTTGCCAAAAGTAAAACCAAGGAACATATTTCCCCACTTGACTGATATATGGTAGGTAGATCAGTCAAATTTTCTCAGCTGAAAGCTGCACAGTTCAAAAGTGATTGAGGACAGACAGGCACATGTACAGGTGGGCACACACATAATCAGCCGTTTTTCAGGATGCAGCAAAATGTCTTCTTCCTCAGGAAGCCAGACTCAAAATGTTATGATTTTCCTAAAAGCTGGAATATTTATTTTCAAAGCAAGTTAGAAGTTCCAGTTTTCATTTCAATATGTTGTTTCAATAAGTGCCTACACAAAATAAACATGTTTTGTTTCAGATCAAATATTTCATAATGAATATTTTGCTTGGTCCCCTATAGAAACGTTCATGTCATAGGAAAAAAGAATAATGAATATTGATCTCAAAATGATTAGCCCTTTCCCTAAATATATAATAAAAATATAATGTGTTCTAATTGTTAAAATGCTAATTTCCATCTCTCTCCTTCTGGCTTGAGGCCTCCTGGACAGTGTTGACTCAAGACCTACTCTCTATCCCCTGCTCATCCAGTCATTCGTTATTTGAACTTGGCAAGTTGCTTTCTTCTTCTAAGCCTCAGTTCCCCCATCTACAAAAGAGGGATGATGAGATAAATCCTTGTGCAAAGCTATGTAAGTGCTGTTGATGAGCCTCATTAATATGACAAGAAGGGTTTATTATTATTTTCTTATATTCTTTTCTGCTTTTTTAGACATTCACTAAAACATATCTTAGTCTACGTCATTTTTTCACATTCTGGAAAAAATGTACAGATCCTCTCTCCACAACCACAGACATTAAAAAACTCCTTCAGAAATCTTGTATTTATTTGATATACCACCACTGCTATTTCACACATAAGTGCCATCAACAGTGGAGAGGGGAAGGTTAAAAGAACCCATATTTTAGGTTTTCAACATCACTAACTAGACAAATTCAATGTACAGATCACATTCTGTATTCTTGAAAATCTTCACATAAGAAACTCACACTCTGCTTCAGGTGTACAAGATATTCCTCTCACCCATAGGGAACCAAGATGGGCTACCTGCCCCTTTCTGAGAAGCGACATTGCTTTAGCGATGTGATACAGTGCAACGTGTGCTTTCATTCTCATAAGGGTATTTTACTACACTTTATGTTGGGACCCAGTGAAAGGGAGCTTCGTACCCTGTCCCATACACACCTGCATGGCTGACCTGCTCCAGAAGGCAGCCATCTAAAGCCTTTCTGTATGACCTCAGTTGGCTTCTCTTGCCTCGGCAGCCTCGCCTTAAGTCAACACGCTAATGTTTCTCTTCATGAAAAAATGCTTAATAATGTCTGTTCCAAGTCTGCTGTTCTTTAATTTCCACTTGTGCTCGTGGTACTATCATCTGGTAGACATTATCTACAGCAAATTAAGAATTTATGTACTTCAGGAAAATCTTGACTGGAGGCTCATCAGGGGAGGCTGACTGGGGGCTTTTTCATTAAACTTTTTCATTTCGCTTGAAGATTGAAAAATGTATGAAACAGCTTCTCTGGGGAAGGAGAAATTTCTAACTCTTTAATAAGCACTATTTATCAAAGACATATAATGTGAACCGTCTGCCAGATGTAGAGTACATGGTCTGGAAATTCTTGTATATGAGCTGCCTGGAGGCTTGCATCTGCCTTTATCCGTGTGTTATGTCTGCTGTGTTCACCTCTTTCTGACAACCATCAGATCTTGAGGAAGCTCCTCACATACACACACACCGACAAGGCCATCTTCTTGCAGTGGCATCTTTCTTCCCCTCTACAATCAAGACACAGTCTCACCCCATGCAATGAGACACAGACCCACCATGAGCTTCTGGAGGCAAACAGAGGTCCTGTGTGGGAGGACAGGTTAGCCTCCAGTTCAACACACAGCACCTTGCAAGTTCTGTGGTGCCAGCTATCACACCTCCTGGCAACAAGAACATCAATGTTAGTAAACAGAAAGACACCATGTGGGAGATGACCATGTTTAAAACTCACAAAAATAAGCACACTGGATTGAGTTGATGCAGGTTTTAAAACTATTTTTCATTTAAATTTTCATTTCTACTACCTTTATAAATCTTTTTATAGCTTTATAGCAGATATATTCATGGAGCTGACTTATAGTAGAGGAATGTAACTTTTCAATATGTAGCCACGGTAAATATTTGTATAGCTCAAATATAATTAAATTGACCCATAAAAGCTTCATTATATTTTGAGAGTCAAGGTCTCAGTGTAATGGAAAGCTCCTTCCATCGCTATTACATTCTAATCAGATTACTTATCTAATCCTCCTCATTTATCAAGTGCATCAGAATTGATCTGCAATGTACAGGAGCTCTTAGTCATTTCTGAGTTTCTGGGGGGGGTTATTTCTGCCTCCTCTTCCTCATACTTCATTTACTGCAGAAATAGAAACAGCAAGCTGCAGAGCACTGGCTCTGTACAAATCTCTAATACATAGCGAAAGGGACTATTAGTCAGATTCACTCTTAAACATCAGTGTCTTTCTTGATATTAAAGTTGGAAAATGGAACAATTATTTTTGCATTAGCAAGTCATACTGACAAATTCCCTCTGCACCCTCTTACTGTCATGCCAAAATGAATCATCAGCATCTTATTAAGGTGCCCAGGCTATCCCATAACAGTAATAAAGTGTAAATGTATCCCAATTATTCATTTAATGACTTCATGAATATTCAGTATTAAGAAGCAGTAGCTGAGCTCACTACAGTAGGTTACAAAGGACACAGGCTGCATATCCCTTATTATTTCTGAGATGACTTAAGGTTTATTCAGATCTTTCCAGTATCCATAAATGATAATTCACTGGGACAACACCTATTCTGTGACAGGTACAAATAAATCCATACAGTTTGAGTGCCCTCATCTACATATTTCTTGGAAAAGGATCTAATCCAGTAACAAGAACAGATTTCAGGGGAAAATCCAACTTCTCTGCCAAACAAACAGATGCTGGACCAGAATGACATGAATTTGGATTTTTATAGTATTTTTCATCTGGACTTCAAAAGTGCTAGGTACTAAATGCTTTCTTGCACTTGCTCAACATAAGTTCTTTACATTTTGCTTTTTGGCAGTGAGTGAATTCATTTGTTGTTGTATATACTGTGTACTCCCTTTTGCTAGTCCCCTCCAAACCTTCACTCTAGCCCAGCCTACATTAGCGAGTGCTGTGTGAGCTCACAGGAACTGTCCCAGTCCATTTAACAGGATGGTGCAGGGTTAAGTTTTGCAAAATGAGTTGGCACAAAAATGCTCAGCAATGTTATCACAGAAAATTGCTGCTATGAAACAGATGCTCTTTTTAAAGAAATGAATGCCTATGAAAGTGTGAACAGTGACTATATATTTATGCATATGTATGCATTGTTCTCCATCTACTACACTACTTTGTTCTGCACTTTGCCCTGTGCCAGCCATCCTTGAGTGCAAAACCCACCCCATGTCTCCATCGGATCCTCTGGAGACCCATTTGGCCAGAGATTCCTGGCAGAGCCAGGAGAGACACCCCCTGCTTTGCACAAGGCTCGCAGTGGAGGGCTGTAAAGCCTTGATAAGCTTGTAGTCAAAAAGAAACATTTTTGTTCAAAGAGCTGGCTACTGCCCAGAGCAAATCTCAGATGGGCAAGTGAGCAACTAATCTCCTGACAGAAAACTTAATTGCTAGCCTGAGAGTAAAAAGTGAGAGCAAATTCTTTGGAGAGAGCGGACTAGCCGCCTTTACAAAAGGGTCTACTACTATTATGGAAACCTGAACCCAAACCCAAAGCTGCACAGAAAGAGATGGGAACAGAGAGGATGTGTCCTGGTCTGCTTGGAGAATGAGGATCAACTCCTGATGCATTTGAATAAGGAGGAAACTGAGACAAGGATTCATGCATAGCTCTTGTGTTTTTTAAAATACAGATGGAATGGTTTAGAGATGTTCTGCTCAGACTGTGGCCTCTTTGCTTCAAAATGATGAATTCTTGAACACATTAGCTGAAGGGAAGCTAATGCCTTAAGAGGGAAAGGAGCCAGTTTCTGAAAAGTTTTGTCAGATAGACTGTCTGAACCCAAGCAGTAAACCTGAAGACTTCAGGAACAAGAGTGCCTGTGCATAGGCTGGTCCCTGGGGAGCTGAAAAGCACAGGGTCTCACGACTGTATCAGAGCTCAGTTGTTTGCCAATGAGCCAGGTAGTTCCAGAGAATGCAAAGATGAAAAATCATCTGCAGGCTGATTTATGATTATTTATTAGTTTGACTTTGTCAGTCCTACAGATACGCAAAAAGCAATGCCTTCCAAGCACATAAGTTGTTATCCTGTGAAATTGATGCTGGTTTTGGAAGGGTTGTCCTTGGTTTTTTATTTTCTGGTTAACTGCAGAAAGTGTCACTTTTGCTAGGCATGCTCCCATGAGGATGCCTGAGAGTCTCTGAGAGCAAGGAGCATCAGGCAGTGGATGCATAGTTTGACTGCATTAGCTTTTATGAAGGAGTCTTGTAAGTTAAGACGTGCCAAGCAACACTTAAAAGAAAATATTTATTTTTAACTCAATTAAATTGGTGAAAGAAAGACTGTCTCTCCTTACACCAGCCACATATTCAAAGCACATAAAGTTCAATTTCTACTTTTCTTCTAGAAAAATGATTTGCATTGCTTTTGGCCTATATATTGTAGAATGACCCTAACTAAAGTTTCCCTAGTATGCTTTTGTGGCAATCTAATCCCAGCAAGGTTGTATTAACTATGTCCCCATCATGTCTCTTCCACTGAGCAGTCCTTTATCAGGCTCTTACACTGAGGAGGGCAATTATGAACCATACTGTGGAAATCATCACCACAGTATATTAGAGGTCAAAAGTGCAAAAGGCTTCAAAATGAGAAAGGTTCACAAATAGGCTCAAAAATTCATGGAAGGCAGACTCATCAATAGCTACTAAGCATAAAATGGTCTAGGTGCAGCCTTGAGTGCAAAAAATCCCTGAACAGCCGACCGCGGTGAGCTAGGAGGCTATGCCATGGGAAGGATCATACCATTTTCCCTTGCTTCTTATACTCTTTTCCTAAGCAAATGCTATTGTCCATTTTCAGACTTGGAATACCAATTGGATGACGCATGGTTGTTCTTATGTTCTTATGATTTAAACTTATGTTCTTATGATTTAAACTAAACTTTATGGCCATGTCTTTGCAACATGCTTTGTATCCACAAATGGAGCTTGATTTCCTAGAATTCATGTTGCACTGAGATCAATGACAGCTTTGCGATGTAAGGAATCTGGAAAATCTACTCTAGGCATTTAGACGCTTAACTGCATTGTCTTGTTATGCAAATCTGGCTCTTAAATTAAGAGTGAATCATCCTACCTAAATTTAGCTATGTAAAAGCAAGCACTTAGTCTAAGCAGTTCTTCAGGCTTATGATATTGTCAGGGAAAGATGATTCAAGAACCTGATGGCTTTTCCTGTTGAAGATATTAGAGTTCCTTTAGAAAACACATTTTCATGTAAATTCTTTTAGATAAATGTGTGAATAAATATATGTGTGCATATATATATATTTATATGTTTTAAGCATAAAATCAATGTTTTACCCGTCAGTTTTAATTAAGGACACACTAAAAGACAGGGTTAAATCTGTGAAAGTCAGCTACTTGCTTAGATGCCATGATACACTCACATTCAGGAGTATGCTCATTTCTAACCATCCCATCTGTGATATCTTTCTCTTTTTAAATGATTATGTGGACCAAAAGATTCTGTTCTCTGAGGAAGTGCTCTAGTTTTTATGTAGTTAGGATGTTTGTCATGAGCAAACTTAAAAGTCAAAGGTTTTAGTTTTTACTGAAAATACTTTACGCTCCTATAAGCTTTCCCTGTAATTTATGTGCAAGTGGCTCCAAATACACAGCTGAGGATGCCATCTGGGGATAAACTGAAATGTTATTTCTGGGATACTGCATCAATGACTTGAGTCTTAACCTACAGGAAAAAGGATGAAGAAAGAGCATGATAAAAGCTATCACTGTAATCAGTTTTGAGACTATATTCCTACTGAAGAGAGATATTTCTTCTCTTTTTTTGTCATCGCAATCGTGTTTGCTCCCTGATATGTTTGTGCACAACACCAAGCAACAATGTAAAAAGCATAATTCAAATGAAAAATTTCCTAATTATTGTTCCATCCCAGTAATAAATATGTATGGCTGGCTTCTGTGCACAAAGGCAAACAGACGCCCTGGGAAAAGGATGGGATGCAGAAGTCAGACATATATATTACTGAGCTGTGCAACACGACAAAGGCATGTGCTAGCATAACAACCTCTGACTAGTGGAGATTCACTGCAGAGCAATCACTGAAGAGAAAGGGGACCTTGCTGACCCAGGATATTGCAAGGACAATAGAAGGAGGTCTCAAGCGTGAGCCTCACTGAGTGACAAAGTACTCTGGAATTAACAACAAAGGAACCTTATCCAGGAAAAAAATTCCAGTGCACATTAGTCAGCCCTAAAAAAAAATACATGGCAGTACTCATGTGTTTAAGGTTAAACCAAACGTGTTCTTAGTCACTTTGCTGGTTTGAAGAGGTTTTTGGAACTACAATTCGGAGAAGCATCTAATCTTTCTTAGAGTCTGTCATGGTTTAGCCCCAGTCAGCAGCCAAGCACCACACAGCCGCTCACTCACCCTCCCCCTGCCCCTGCTGGGATGGGAGAGAGAATCGGAAGGGCAAGAGTAAGAAAACTCATGGGTTGAGGTAAGAACAGTTTAATAATTGAATAAAATAATAATAATAATAATAGTAGTAGTAGTAGTAGTAATAAAAATTGCAATGAAAAGGAGAACAAGAGAGACAAACAAAACCCACGGAAAAGAAAACAAGCGATGCAACTGCTCACCACCCGCTGACAGATGCCCAGCCAGTCCCCGAGCAGCGATTGCTGCCCCCTGGCCAACTCCCCCCAGTTTATATACTGAGCATGACATCATATGGTATGGAATAGCCCTTTGGTCAGCTTGGATCAACTGTCTTGGCTGTACCCCCTCCCAGCTTCTTGTGCACCTGGCAGAGCATGGGAAGCTGAAAAAGAGAGTCCTTGACTAGTGTAAGCACTGCTTAGCAACAACTAAAACATCAGTGTGTTATCAGCATTCTTCTCATACTAAATCCAAAACACAGCACTATGCCAGCTACTAGGAAGAAAATTAACTCTAATCCGGCCAAAACCAGGACAGAGCCTCTTTGTCATAAAATAAAGACTAGTTGCTGTTTAGATTTTCCATTTTCCCCAGATTCTTTGCCTCTTCATAGCTAGTCTGTCACTCCTTACAGTGGCTTTGGAAAGTTGAGATGTCTGCTGCTGATGGCCTTATTCTGACAGTACTGCAGGGATTTACCAACCATCCTCACTATTCACACTGATACTTGCTGATGAAAGTATATGGTGCTTCAAAGCAGTACTTACTTTTTAATCACTTTTACCGTCTTCTGTATGTTGGGTCTAGAGAACAGTGTAATCACCCCTTATTAAGACCCACACAGGGCAGCTAAGAAATATTATAAATGAGAGAAGGAGGAGATCTTTATCCCTGCTAAAGTCCTTGCAATGTCGTACAACCCCATCCAGAGCTCACCCGTAAGCCAGAAGCTCCAAAGTTTCTGGGATCAAAGCCCACTACCAAACCTCAATGTTTCCCACAGATCACTGCAGACAAGTATCACCGAATATAGAACTGCAAATGCTGTAAATGTGATATGATTCTACATATCAGCTGTAGGGCACATACTGTGGCCTTGTGGCCGGCAAGGTTTGGAAGCCAGGTCATAGCAAATTAAACAGAATCTATTTATTAGACAGGGCTAGGAGGACTGTGCTGCACATGGAACTAAACACAGCTCTGTCTGAGCCTCAAGGCACCCAGGCAGGAGTTTCTTCAGTTATTACAGCAAGTTTCAAAAAAATCCATCATCACAAACAGTTCTAATTATTTCCAGCCAAATGCCTGTAACCTTGGCAAAAAACAATTATTGAGCAGGCTATTGATCTAGCCAGTAAATAAATACACTTATGTCATCAGTAAGCTAGAACCCTCCTGGGTATAAAACCAAAATCTTAAGGACTACTAGTTATCTGACGTATGATTTTAATTAGGATTTATTGATTAAGGGTTTTTAAAAACAAATGGACTTTCTTGATAAAAGGCCTAGCACAGGATTTCTGCAAAGTTAAATCATGTCTGACTTGCTATATAAAAACCTGTGACCCACATCCTAATTACTTCACTAAGGAAGTTTCCTTTTTATTTCAACAGAACAATGCATGCAACATTTATTCTAAATACCATGAATGTTTAATGCGGAGGGAGAAGGCCTCAGCTAACAGAACCATACAGGGAGGTGACTCTCAATGTCTGGTCTTAGCCATCTAACCATGGTTATTGCAGTGAATTTAAAGAAAGAAAGAAAAGAAAGAAAAAACCACAAGACCTTCTTAAATGCTAATTCTTCTAACAATCTAGACATAAGATTAACTGTAACACCTCCTTGGAGCCTACTATAGTTTAGTGCCTACCTACAGCGGGGTGTCGGCACAAGCTTAAGCACTCTCTAGAAAGAATCCCACAATTACGAGGAGGTCAACGTCACAGGGCATACAAGTTGTTTATGTCTCGGCTGCTTCAGCTCTGAGCTGAAGTCAGTCTGGGATTGATTCTCCATGCTCAGGGTCAACCTCAGCCATTGAGCAGACTCATTTTAGTCTTTGTGCTACTGTGGATAAGAAAGAAGCCCTTTGGGTACTGCAGATGGCAATGAGAACTGCCCATGGATGAGGAGCCCCATCAGAACAAGCTCCCCACCATTTACATTATTTTCCATAAAATGATTGTTCAAATCAAAGTTCAGCTCAAGGCCAGCTGAATGCAGCCATATTTCTCCTGCTGTAAATTGTTACCACACACAGTTATGCAGCCAAGAATCTGGCCCTACTTCACTAGCAGCTTAGGCAATTTTACACACAACAGGTGAAAGCCACAGTATCCCCTGCTCTCCCTTCCCAATTACCTGAGCAACATATAACATGATATATATACAGATCTCCCAACCTAAGTAACAGATTGTTAATCTGTTAGTATTACATTATAGGTAAGAAAAAAAAATACCCTCTGGGGAGGAGATATTTCCTCTAAATGTAACCATTTGTGTCATAATCTTTTCTCCACCTGAGTCAGGAAGAATTAGCATTTCCTGAGATGCCTGCGGGGAGCTTCGTGATGCTGCCTTTCAGGTAAAACTAATCCTGTTTCTTTGTTGCACACAAAAAGCATATGACCACCCAAATCTCTGTGCAGCTCCGTTAGAACTATTTACTCCAGAAAATGTCATTGACATTTGATTTTTTTTTAAGTATTTAAGGCAAGAAAAAAAAGAACAAAAACCCAAACCCCTCTGGAGGTCTCCTGGTGCTTGAGTGACATAAATGTTCACTAGACCATAGGAGAGTCTAGTCTAGTTTGTTTAAATTCAATTATGTCATTGTCTGCAACAGAATTCACAAGAGACTAATAAAATGAATGGCATACCTGTATAAGGGAGAAGAGGGACTGAATGGCCCACTGGCAATGCTTTGCAACAAGAAATGGGGCTGTATGAGGTTTTGTACTTGGCTGATTACTTTGCCTTTGCCAAGTGTGACCCCATGTCTAAATGTCACCAGGAGAGAGCGAAAACTTAAATACTGTAATTTTAATTTCCTTCCCACTGGGTAATTATAAATGAGACTCGAGGCTGTTTCATTGTCTCTTTCTCAGTTCAGTTAAAACTGCGTAAACATTCGTGGCAGTCTCTCACACGGGTAGCTCTGCTGCAGCAGCAGAGGGGCTCTGCGCTTCTATACTGGGGAGCAGAACTGCAGGGCAGCACCAGAGCAGGGGGCAGTGACCCCACTACAGCTCCAGAGAGTAACAGCCAGCTGGCTGAAAGCAGGAATGTCTGTTCAGTGTGAAGTCCAAAACTGCTTTAAAAGTAGAAAAATTATTCTCTTTCAGAACAAAACGGAAGTTTTGATGTCTGCCACAGCAGAGAAAACCCAATAAATTTCACATACAAACCACTTCTTTCTTTTTTCAATTTTGAAAATGAAAGCACATCCCAAGACATATCTGAGACTTGGTTTCTGGATGTCAAAATCTGAGACAAGCCCAGTAAAATAAGGGCTCCAATGCTTAATGGAGGTTAGACAACCCAAGGCTGGGCTTGGGATTTCAGAGGTTTGGCCTCTGCCTGTCTGCTTCTCCCAGTGCAGCACCATGCCTAGCCACTGTGGTGTGATCCTGCAAGTTCAGACGGGGGAGCCAGGGCAGTCCTGCTCTGGGGTCAGGAGTGCTACAGCCTCGAAGAGCACCAGGTCCTGGGGCAGGGGGCCAGGGTAGTGTGTGAGGACCAGCAAGAGTCAGTCACAAGCTGCACAGCCTCCTAGAAAATCACTGAAAAGGATGCATTCCTACAAAACAATTTCGGTTTTGACAAATGGGCACTTCCTAGTTAAAAGCTGTTTCATCGAACAATTCCCATCTGGCCGTACCCACTGCAACATGCAGGCAGACAGGCTTCAATTTTGGCTCAAGGCATACAGGCTGACTTGAAAATACCAGCAGCGATAACGAGGCAGTGAGAGATAAACGCGGCCGGAGACCTCCAAGATAAACAATCTCGGCATAGCAGTGGGTGATTCCCAGCCTGCCCCAGAGCCTGCTGGCTGGGCATGCTGGTGATCAGCTGCCTTTCCAGGAGAGCACTGTAATCACAAGCAGCTGCATAGTTTAAAAATTACAATAATCCTGTTGATGCCAATAATATCTCCTTAATTGCTAGAAGCTGGTGTTTGGGAGCCTGGATGCTTTTCTCTTGCACAGGTTTGCCCTTTTAAACAATTTATATCTATTTGCTTCAGAGGGAAAACAAACAGCAAATTATAGTGCTGTGGTAATGTTTGCTAATTACCCATGCCAATGAAATACACCTTTGAATGGTGTGGGCTTCCAAACTGTTATATAAACCAGCAGCTAACTTATTTATTAGCTCTGAAAAGGAGCTGAGGATCAAAACACAATGATTATTCTCTTCAGTCCCCAGGGCCGACTGCTGTGCAGTTGCTGAAAGATAATAAACACAGTCCTGAAATGGGAATGGGATTGGGAAGGAGTGGCCTCAAACCCAGCCCTAACAGATTAAATTTAGCCCCAGGAATTTGCACAGATAGCTTTTCAACTTCCTTGCAAATCATAGCAGCTGCCACCATCTTCCTCAAATCTATCATGTAGGAGATGTTGGGGCATAATTATTTCAGCAGAATCTCCTGGACCTGTTGCTCTTGCATCTATTAATTCTGGGCCTTGCTCAGATGCAGCGGTGCTCCTTTTTGCTTGTAACCACAACTGATAACGGAATAGAAAAAATGGTAACGAACAAACCCAGGGCAAATACCCGCATGCTAAAGCAAAATGAACTGCCCTGCTCCATGCAGGGTGTGCAGGAGCATAGCTCCCTGTGGCTCCAGGGTGGGCTCTCTCACTCCCTGTAGGAAGAGGCAGAGGAGGCCGAGCAGCCATAGAAGATACTTTCTGTGCTGCACATCGCCCTCCCCTCCTTAGCCACGCCTGGTCCCTTTGTTCCTCTGCAGATTATGCCTCACTTCCCCCACTTCCTCCTAGCTCCCTCCTCGGCTCTCCAACTGGCTGAACTCCTACAGGTACACGCACACATCTTGGCCTCTCCCACAGCTCTCACACTGAGGATCTGGACCCGTGTCCATCCCCTCCCTCTTCCACAAGAGCGCCAGCCTGACCCAGTCCCCTATGCTCACATGAGACCCTGTGAACGCCTGATCAGAGGCCAGGCCAAGCCCATGTCCCCAGAGGCAAGCGGCGGGGTGCAACTGGGGGACGCTCCCTCCTGGCCTGTGCCGCGCTCCTGTTCCTGCTGCCCAGGTGCCCCCAGAGAGCTGCTGCCCACCTTGGAAAAATGCAATGAGATCTATTCATAGATTTATCTGTCATAAAATAGGTAATGTGGAAAGCAGCTGGACTCACAGCCCCACCTCAGAGAAGAGTGTTTTGGAACAAACCTGGCTCTGACCCATGGAGCAGGGGTAGCCAGGCAGGGCAGCAGCCCTCTGCTGGCAGAGGGGACAGCAGTGCTGGGAATGGCGGGACACTTGATAGCACAGACATGCCAGGGGTTGGGGAAGGGGAAAGTACATCTGCTGCACCTGAGCACGATGGGAAGCATAAAGGACCTTTGGGACACATGGACTGGAGTACATGGAGTTTGGAAAATTAGAGGCTGTGAAGGAAACAAGACGGAAACAAAGCAGGGAAGATGAAGTTTGCAAATGGTTAAGTAAACACCTGTATCTTAGGGGCTCACCTGAATCAAACTGTCCTGAGGTTCTTCCTAATACCAGTATTTGGGGAAGGTAGAATATGGAAAATAAGACTTAAGCCTGTATGCTCATGACATGAGCAGACACCTAGAGTCCATTCTCCTATTTGGCTTCTGTTTATCACAGAAAGTCACAAATTAGATTATCTTGCAAAGAAAACTTAAATGAGGTGTGACGTTCCAATTAAAAATCACTAAGCAGTGTGATTTTGGGTGTGAGAAGTGGGACAGAAGACAGGCAAAAAAAGAGGCGGCTGAGGAACATGAGTCACGACAAAACAGAGAGCAGCCTTGGTAGGCTGGGTGGCAACAACCCAGTGAAGGCCAGCAGGGCAACCTTGTGATATTCCAACAGTGATTCCCTGCTGCTGGGGGAGGAAGATAAAACACTGCTGCTGGCTTAAACTGGCTGTGAGACTCCTGTCCTTCTCAGTGTGCATCCACTGAGCGCAGAAGGGGGAACTCCTGCTCCCCCCTGCAATCAATCACCTAAATCATGATTTACCCCAAAATGAATAAGAACATAAGAGGTGGCCATAATGCATTACATTAAGAGTAGAGAACATGGAAAAAAAAGAACGATTATTTTTTTACTTGATTCTAAAATAAGAACAGAATAGTTCTTTGATTATTAATAGTGCTAGGATTTCTATTTGAATGATTTCCCTCATCTCTGTTATGTTATCTCCTGCAAGAGGCAGGAGAGAGAAGAGGGAAACAAGATAATAATAATAATAATAATAATAAAAACACAGGACAGGCTGATTGAGCCTTCTCAAAGCACTAAGTAATCAGATGGCCATCTTTCTGTACAGGTGTGATCAGTGAGAGGAAATCAAATGTCTTTACCTTTCTTTTTCTTTTTAAATTGTAGGGTTCTTTTCCTTTGTTGTATATGAGTGCCCCCCCCACCTTAAAATCACATATTTATGGGTTTTTCCAAACAGCTAAAAGACACAGTCTTAAAAAAGAAAGTTTGGATACTCAGAGTGATTAATAACACAAGGTTCCACAGGCTTTGCTACAGAACATTTGCATTACAAAAAGCTATTAAAAAAAAAATTTCCTTTTCCCTGAAGTACTACAGCATCTTTACAACAAACTTTTTCTCAGCAGTCTTTCTGTAACTTACACAACATCTTTACCATTTTCTCCCCTTGTTAGTCTCTGGGTTGAACTAGAGGGTGGGAGCTCAGTTAGACAGATTTTAGTATAAGTGAAAGAGCACGAAGACACCTGTGTAACATCAAGGGGAAGTCTGATGCTGTATGCAAATAATGAGCTTTATTCTATTTTAGATTGCAATAAAAAGAATGCTACAGAATTTTTGTTCACACTTAGAATGGGTAAATATGAAGACTACGGACTCAAATTCTCCCCTGGGCAGAGGAGACAAGCACACAGTCTGTGCCCATGTGAGGCTAAGTTTAGGGGCATGGGTGACACTTGAATCACGTAGAAGCCACAAGCAGCCCTGTGTGAGCTGCAATTTTGTTCAACCTTTGATTTTTAAAGTTTTCACTTATTTTCTATCAGCATCATCCTGTTTCCAATAATATACTAATTAGGCAATGTGACCAACAGTGGTCCTTGTATTGTCTTCTAGTGGAAATAGGCTGGATATAGGGGCACGATACCTGACTGAGGCACACTTTTGGGGTAATCGAACGGCTGCAGCCCTTTGCCTCAGCAATAGATTCATGTCCCCCGCTCCCTGAATGACAGGGTTTTACAGAAAAGGTGGAACCTGGGTGGAGAAGTGATGTCCGAGGAGACAGATGTCACTGCAGACCTACCCACACAAATGAGGAGTTAAACAAAACCTTCCTCTCTATGGCATCAGTCTTGCTCCCAGGCAGGGCTGCTGGATACTGCACAAGACCTGCAGAAATATTTAGTCCCAGCTTTTTTTTCCTTTTTTTTTAAAGTACAAATTAAACACCAAACCATGCTTTGATGTTGAGTGAACTTCCCATTTGTTTAATGATCTGAAAGTTTGTTCAATCCCCCCATTTGCTGCTTGTTAACCAAGAGCAGCACTGCTATTTACTTTTACAGCTGCAAACCAAACTGGCCTTAATAACTACCTGCTGTGGTCTTGTCTCCCTCCTTCCCATCAGAGGCTGTTCCTTATCAAGAACACTCTTTCATCAAGTGCATTATTGGCTAAAAATAACAAACATACTTAACAGCCTGTTATCTAGAAAACAGACATCTTTCTTCAATATATGAAATTTTCCATCTAAGTGGCATCTTTTTTCCTTCCACCCTCGTTACTTTGTATCCTTCACAAATTTCCTGCCAGCATTTGGTGGCCAAGGAACACATGTTGCACCAGCGAATGGGAAGGACATGAAGTCTAGTTTACTCCTTAAACGACACAGTCTGTTCAGAATTGATTCTGCTGACGTGCCCACTTGCCAAATCCAGGCACTCTAGCTGAATGATCAGACTGAGGGACCCACACACTGACCCACACACATTCAGCTGGACTGTGGATGAAAGTTCATTAAATTCCACCACCACAAAATCCACGGTCAAGGTATAATTTCATCATCTGCTTACTTTCCTATATTAGCTTTGATGTGAATGTGCTTCATTGCAAGAACAGGTGAAAAAAGACTGAGTCTGAAAGCTTTGAGCCCTGGCTTCTAACGTTATCAACTTTTTTACTGTTATCAGGATAATTTAAAGAAACTTAAGGATGAATGGATAGTCATCCAGAACCACAAGGTCCCAGCTGTGCCATCAGGTGATATAAACACTCCCCAAAAGACCTATTTTAAGAGCTATTGGGAGGTTTGCCATGTTCTAATCAAACTGTTTATTTATTCCTTTAGAAAACTCCAGCTTCCTTCTAGCCTCAAATTACAAAATTGATACAGCAGCCTGCAGAGCCTTTTTAAAGAAAATTGTACCTTTGGACGGAGAAGGAGGAGATAAAGGAGGAAACAGTTTCCATGGGATAGCTTGGCCTTAAACACTTATTGAATGTTTTGGTTAGGCTGGGACATCATTCTTTTCTTTTAAAAAGCAAGGATGAAACCCTGGTTTTGCTGAGGTCAGCGAGTGGTTTACCATTAGGATTCAGAGGGGCCTGGACTCAGCTGGTCACTAGATCTTTTCAAAGAGATCACTACGTGAACTTTGATTGAAAAAAGAAAAATGAAAGGACAGGTGGTTTGTGTTTTTCTCCCTCCCCCACATCGAGACTTTAAAACATTCCCCAGGCAGTGGGAAGAAGCCTGCACGCTGCCCACAGTCTCAACAGCAATATGAATGGCAACAAAGAGGACAGGCTTCAGAGCACTGTCCTGTTTGGATTCCCTTCAGAGGCACTCTACGCTGGCTTCTGGCTTGAAATGATGCCTCCAAATGACTTGGGCTTTACTAAGTTGCCTGATTTGGTGAACTTAGGTGGAAGGCAGGGGCCTCCCTGACAACCCTTGCACACAATCAGCCATGCCTCCATCCCTATCCCTGCCCTTCAGTTTTAGCTGAAGAGAACTTTCAGCACTGTTCACCAACACCATTACTGTAAGTCAACCTCCTTTTTTTGGCTCCCCGAGGCAATCTGGGGAGACCCCTCTCCCCAGGAAAGTCTTCTGAATATTGCTTGATATTCTTCCACATGATCCAAATGGGCCTCCTGGAAATCCCAGCAATTATATTTAACACCTTCTCCAAAGAACGGACCTCCAGCTGCTTACAGCCATAATCCTGTCACTGCATTTTAATAACACATTTGCCACAACAGCTTATTGAACTCATAGCTTCAGGAATGGCAGCTATATGTTTGATTAAACTTAAGATGTAGCCCTTTGAGTGTTTAAGGCCAAGAGGGAGTGTCTCATCTTCAGTCAGTATCCTGTTTATTTTCAAGCTATTATACTTACACTCACCCTATTCTGAGCTCAGGACCTTGTGTCTTTCACAAAGGCAACCACAACTCAGAGTTGCAGCCTCCATCAGAGGTGCAGAATCCACTGCATCCCTTGATAGATTGTCCCAGTCACTCTCACTCAAAAAAAAAAAATTTCTAATGGATTTTTATCTGATTTAAGCGTCCAATCATTATTTTTGGTTTGCCCTCCTTTGCAAGACCAAAGAGTTCATCAGCGCATGGTATTCTCCCTCTTTTCACCGTGTTTATGTGGTGTAAGTCGCTTCTCAATTTTCTTTTTGACAAGCTAGATGAGCGCTTCATTTAATCACATCACATTTAAGTCTTATGTACCAATGACTTTTTTTCCTAATCCACTGGCACCTTTACGTGTTTATTACTACATCCACACAGGAGACTGTCCTGGAAAACTTACCATAGGAAAGACCAACCTCCCCCCCTTCCCTGCTGATCCATACTAGTCCAAAACTGGAAATAAAACGATTCCACATATGGCTCAAATGTGGACTTCCCTTGGAATTTCACTTGCATTTGTTAAGCTTTTAGGTATTTTGTACTTGTATTGTCTCAAAAAAAAGTACAGGGTGTCCTTTCACCCAGATGAGCATTCACTTCACAGATTACTTAAATTAAAAATGAGATTTAAAACAGCTCTCAGCTGTAGAACTTATATAAAATTCTCCCATCTTATGCTCAGGAAAGGGAAATACCCTGCTGGAGCAGTTTTACATTTTTATTCAAAGGAATCTGAAATATATTTTTCAGCTTTCCAGAAGTATTTTCTGCTGCTGCTGCTAATGTTTTCCAAGACTCAATGCAATTACTTGTTAATAAAAACATGTTTAATATGCTGGCAGAAAAATTGATAACATTTCCATTCTCTGCCTTAAAACAAATGAAACGTAGGAAGGAATTGAGCTGTCTCATTTCTGAAATGGGAAGCAGATATTTTTTAAAGTTCAGATCATTACCAAGTGTAATTTTCATATAACAAGTTTAACTCTGACCTTGTGCTATTACTTCTCTGGTGCTAACTTTGTAGGGGAATGTATTACTTACAAAACCTAAAAAACCGAGTACCGTTTCAAAATCTTCTGGTCTTCCCACTGATCAAAGTGAACAATATCTCTAGTTCGTCATCATGGAATCAATTTGTGTGAAAACAATAAGTTGTGCCTACTGCAATAAGGCTGTGTAATAAGAGAATACGAACCACATGAGCTGACTCCAGCCATTTGTGTTCAAACAGCTACAAGCCCTCTTAACAAATGGCTGCATCGTTCCACTGTATGAATGTTGAAGCTGTGTTTCATCTTTGTTCACACCCATTTATCTGTACTTAATGGGATCAAGCAGCCTGCAAATAAGCAAAAAGTCAGTCTTCCCCAGTGGCTGTTAGGGGACAAACTGCTAGGGAAGCAGCACTGGTCATTCTTTTTTCCACCTTTTTTTTCCCCAGTGCATCAGGCCTAATTGAAGTTAAACAAAAAGCAGTCCAGACTGATCTGAAGCTTTCAACCTTCAGTTATTCTTGATGCCATTAAACCTAGAAAATGCTGTTTACTTTGATGAGGCATCTGTCTTTTCCTTGGAACAGGGAGAGCCGGGTTAAGTTCCTGCCTCTGTTTTAGGGAAGAGGAGGACACATCTACCAGGCAGCTCTCCAGATGGTTTCAGGATTTATGTCTTGCAGGGAGGAGAGGTGAGGCTCTCCTCAGTTGTGATAGTAGTGACACAGGAAAGGAAAGAAAATTACTTTCTAGTCTAATGCTTAAGACTCGCAGCAGTGCTATGGGACAGTGCCACTCCATTTTAACATTTAATTTCTTCTAGTGAATGAAATAGTATCTGAGTGATTGAAAACATAACCAGGTCAGAATACCTTATGGTCTGGTCTCTAGTTTATGTGAAATAACCATTCAGATTCACTCAGAGAAGGGAACTGAACTTTGATCTCTCACTTCCAAAGGGAGTGCCTGGATAAGAAGTCATCTGAAACACCATTTCTGAGCCTGATCACCCCAGCTGGGGAAAGACTTATTCAATCTGCAACAGATGTGGACAAGGGCTCTTAGAATAACATGGGCTGTGGAGAGGTTAGCTGATAAGAGAGTACACGAATAAGGCTCATGGAACTTTGCAAAGCCAAGACTGAACTTGCTGCCAGTAAATTCAACATAGGGGCTGGGAAAGAAGGAGGGTAAACATAAGGGAAGGAGAAGAGCTATCTATGCTAAAGGACAACACTGACAAAGAATAAGTAAGTATGAATAAACCACAGATAAATTCAAGCTTGAAACTAGATTTTTCTTTAACCACCTCCTCTGAGACAACAGAAGGAGAAAATGGTAACAGCTTTGCCACTAGGAACCTATTTAGTTTTAAGATGAGGCCTGATAAGCTTATAGATGGGATTAGAGGGGATTGATGGCAGTAGCAGAGGGCTAGACACAATGCCCCAGAAGGTCCACCTTAGATGCCTGTTTCTGGGTCGCAGCAGCACCACTGGAAAGATTTTAGAGGTGTAAGCTCTGGGATGGGAGTATGCTTGTTCGTTTTCCTACAGAGATCCTGGCTGACATTAGAAATGGGCCAGGATTTAAAGAAAACCTTTTAATCTAGTACCTGCAGTACAACACCTATGCCCAGGTTTTCGAAAGCAGAGAACTAATTTGAAAATCTGATCCCTTTTCAAGGACTATAAAGATCTGTGCCATACAGAAATCTGAGTCTTTATGTTTGCTTTACATCAATTTCCCTAAAAATAGGGACAGAAATGATTTTTTTTGTCTGTCTTCATAAAGTTGTCAACTCTGTGGTACAGTGACTAATTGCTACTCAGTCTAGAGTCTACATATAGTGGGACTTGAACCTCTCATACATCTGCTAGCTACTACTGTTTTTCTAATATAAAACATATACATATACACATAAATATATATAACATATATATTTAACTATATATGCTATTTCCCTATCATAGAATCATTTGGTTGGAAAAGACCTTTAAGATCATCGAGTCCAACTGTACATGTCCACTGCTAAACCTGTCTCTAAGCACCTCGTCTACCCGTCTTTTAAATACCTCCAGGGATGGGGACTCCACCACTTCCCTGGGCAGCCTGTTCCAGTGCCTGATAACCCTTTCTGTGAAGAAGTTTTTCCTAATATCCAATCTAAAACTCCCCTGGCACAACTTGAGGCCATTGCCTCTCATCCTATCACTTGCTACTTGGGAGAAGAGACCAACACCCACCTCACTACAACCTCCTTTCAGGTAGTTGTAGAGGGCGATAAGGTCTCCCCTCAGACTCCTCTTCTCCAGCCTAAACAACCCCAGTTCCCTCAGCCACTCCTCATAAGACTTGTTCTCTAGAACCTTCACCAGCTTTGTTGCCCTTCTCTGGACACGCTCCAGCACCTCAATGTCCTTCTTGTACTGAGGGGCCCAAAACTGAACACAGTACTCGAGGGGCGGCCTCACCAGTGCTGAGTACAGGGGAACGATGACTTCCCTGGTCCTGCTGGCCATGCTATTTCTGATACAAGCCAGGATGCCTTTGGCCTTCTTGGCCACCTGGGTACACTGCTGGCTCATACTCAGTCGGCTGTCAACCAACACCCCCAGATCCCTCTCTGCCAAGCAGCTTTCCAGCCACTCATCCCCAAGCCTGTAGCCTTGCATGGGGTTGTTGTGGCCCAAGTGCAGGACCCGGCCCTTTGCCTTGTTGAACCTCATACAACTGGTCAGAGCCCATTGGTCCAGCCTGTCCAGATCCCTCTGTAGAGCCTTCCTACCCTCAAGCAGATCAACATTTCCACCCAGCTTAGTGTCATCTGCATTGATACTCTTCTTAAAGGGACAGAGTACTTCCACAACGTTTAAAAAGTAAATTCAAATAAATTGTGTAAGTCATAGAAGAAATGAAAGGGTTTTTCTTGAGCAGAGAATACATGGTGGGTCCCCTCATTCAGTTCCACCTCTATGTGTAGTGTAAGTGTTGTAATAATGTCAGCACATAGGCCTTCATGAATACCAGCTGCTGAACTGGCCTCCAGCTCGCCCTCCTGCCACATTAGCCTTCAGCTAATGTCAGGAAGTGGTTTTATGATGGTTAAGAGAATTCTGGCCACTGCAGTTAAAATGCTTCTGTCTCAGTGATTTTTTTTTCTCCCAGTGTGCTTTGCCAGGTTTGATCTGTCATTTTTTTTGCTTTACCTTGTAAGCTTTCAGTTATTAATGTGCAGACCTTAAATTAGGAATTGGAAAAGCCTCTTAATATTAAGCATTTCCAGGAAAGAATATAAAAAACCCTGCAATGCTCTACATGGATTGTTCAGAAGAGAAGTAATCAACCAACTCCGTAAATGTCAAGGGGAGGATTAGCCTTTACTTCTGATGAATCCAATTCAGCAGCCACATTGAAAGGTGCCTTTGCATGTGGTACTAAAAGGACTATTTCCTGCTCTAACAAAGTCTTTGACTTTCCTGTTAGTATCTGCAAGTTTACCTCATGCAAAGATCTGACTAAGTATTGTAAAACAAAACAAAACAACAACCCGCCCCGCCTGCCCCCAACCCAAAACCAAGCCCACCTTGATCTAAAAAGTTGAAACACCTTTGAAGACCATCTACCCCCTTGCTGAAGTTGATAGAAGAGCATTTTGGCTGAGTATTTCAGATTAGCAATTACAGAAAGAGGATTTTTACTTTCATTATTTGTTTGGATGACAAGATTAGAACACTGACTTTGAAAAGCTTTTCAGACGGAGCCTCACTCTGTCACTTACCTTGGTGTGGATATTTTTTGCTGTTCAGTAATGTGAAGAGCTAAAGCAAACCTTGATTACCTCAGATGCTCCATGCAAGTACAAACAATAAGCAAATACAGACAATAAGCACAATAGATTTCTTGCCACATTTGGTCAAAAGGCTCCCTAATATGTCTACACTAACCTGATTGGTAAGGGTTTGGAGTCAACCAAAGGACTACCCTGGGGCAGTAGGCACTGAAATACCATCTTGGTTCAAGAGCACAATATAGTACATAAGTTACTGCAGTAAATGCGGTCTGTAGGACTGCTCATGGACAATCCACAGGACATTTCTAATTATTTCAATGGACTTTGGAGCCAGCTGTAAGTCAGGTAGGATTTACTGTACTCCTTAAAGATAGCAGCCTGCACATTTGGCTTCGTGGCCGCATGAGCCAACTTCATAGGCAGAAGACAGTAAGAAGCAGTGCAGTCTGCAGCTGGCTACCCTTGCATGCACTAGAACATGCACTGTAGAAAAAAAGCTCCTTTGTAGGTTGAAATACTTGATTTACTGCTTCTTTCAGATATGGATTTAAAGCACAGAGCAAAATTTTTTGAAATATTAGAGAATTTCTTGAGAAAATAGTAGTCTGTTTGACTATAATTACACAATCTTACCATGTGTCAGTGGGCTGATCTGCAAAGATGAGCAGGGAGCTGCAGGCATCAATAAAATAGCAGGGCAGTGCCCTCCCCAACCTGGGGCAGTCCTGTTGTGCCCAAGCAAGAAGGGCAGAGTGGGTTGGGTGCTGGTAAGAAGGGTCAGCCACGAGTCCCATGAGCGTCAGACAAGTGCATAGAGATGAGGTAGGTCCAAAGTCACCTGCACAACATCAGAGCTGATCTTGCAGACAAGCAGCCAAAACAGGGGAAGAGGATGCAGAGCCTGGTGGGGCACTCAACATGTATTTGCAGCATGACAGCAGGGCAGTAAAGGCCTTCAGATGCTTTTTCTTAAGATGGTGAGTATATTAGTGCTTTCCTTATTTCATCCTTCTGGTGGCATCCATGGTGGAAATTAATTGAACTGTAGCAGAAAGGCTTGGGCATTCTGAAAAAAAAATTGTATGAACTTAAAATGGTTTTCTTTCCTTTTTAAACATCATTTCTTTTTAAAAACACAAGTAAATTAACATTACAGCATCTTTTTTCAGTCAGGATGACACAATGGCTCTAGCACTTACAGGAAGCTGAAACACAAGAAACAAGCTCCTGTTTCCTGTTCACATGTAAAACCAAAGAAAAGGAAAACATGCAATTATGAGAGATGTATAAACTACTTCAGAGAGATTTCCATGGGAAGCTCTTGAAAACCCAATCTTCTTTTGTAGTGCAGATATTTCAACACACCCAAACAGTCTTCATTTGCCCTATAAACAGTGAGACAGTAATTTTACAGTCTGTCAAATGTAAGAGCAAACAAAACCGAACTGCTCATTGAACCAATAGAGGAACTGACTGCGAGTATCACCACTGATTTTTGGCCTCTTTTTTGTGTCCTGAAGTGATCCAAAACTGTCAGACATTAATATAAGCTCACTTCTTGCCAAGCTATTGAAGTGAAACATAAGGAAATCAGAGCTCTTGTTCTGGTATCCATGGGATAGCAGAAATGTGCGCAAGATTCTTTGGAAGACTAAAACAGTAGTTTATTGAAGTTAATGGGCACTATTAACTGGGCTCCACAAAAGCCAACACACTACAGAAATCTCTAACTCCAGGAATGGGGAAGCATATACCAGAAATAAGCACGGAAGCACATTCACATGCATCTACAGCGGATCCACTGACACCAATTGTTACTTCATTTTTAACACATTTCTGAGATGTTCCAGTCTTTAGTTTGGTAAATGCCTCTCCTCCAGATCCTCCACCAGTCTTGACTATTGTGTGGGAAGATTGTTTGTTTAAACAAATTAAACATGGTGTGGGTTAAGACATCCTCAGCTTTCCCAACAATTGATTAGCCTTTTTATTTACAGCTGTTACTACTTTTTTGCACCACCTGTGTGAGTCCTGAAAAGTGAGGACCGCTTTCTCCTGGCATCATGACTCCCATGAAAAGCTTAATTCCTTTCCTAGCTTTAGCTATCATTTACTCACAAGACAGAGGCTTGGCAAAGAAGGGGTTAATTTTCCAGGACTATTTTTGTTTAAAGAAAATCAGTCAAATGTAGAACTAACCTCTGACAGAATCTGAGTAGACTCCCAAAGCATGAAATTTAAATAGAGAAATTTCTCTTAAAAAAATCCCTTGAGTCAAGAGAGGTCATTGTCAGAAACCATAACTAATGTAGCAAAATGGAAGAGTGTCATAGAGAGCGAATGGTCCTTGGCAGCTGTTTAATGGTGCTCCTCTGCTGTAGCACTCAAGGCTGACCAGCATTGATTTTGCTCCTGATGTATCACTCCCTTTGGTCTGTCATGACTCAGCCACTGAGCCCCCTTAGCCTGTGGCAGAGCTAATTGTGATTCATGCACTGGCTCCCAGAAAACAGGCCGGAAAGTTAAATTTTGTTAAAATATTCAGCCTTAGCATGGAAGATCCTTTGAGGTAAAGTTCCTCCTTTTCTGTTCCTCTCCTTCCCCCTTTCAAAATGAAAGCCACAGAGAAATGGAAGACTAATTGTACTTCAGGACACCCACGTCTAAATATGGTTAAATTAACTCTAGAGCACAGCAGGCAGCAACATGCACCCACAGTTGGCCTAAACGGGGAGTTTGAAGCCTGTCGTGCAACACTTTGCCCACGTCCTGCACACCCTCAGTCCCTGTGCCTGTTCCAGGATGGTGTCCATGTGGCTCCTTTGTGTGGGAGGGTGATGAATGGGAAGAAAGTTCCTTTCTCTGGACTCTTCCTTTTAATTTATATCTTTATAACCTGTTTTTAATGTTTCCAGTCCCACTGGTTTCTCAGCCCAGATCCTGTGAGCAGGATCTAATGTTTTATTCTACATATGCCAGGTGACCCAGTGGGTCGTCTTCCCCCGAGGGCCATATTGCCACCCTTCCCCAGCTGAACCCCATGTCAGGACGTTTGAGACCGGTGTCACCTCAACCCTTTCTCCCTCCTGTCCTTTAGTGTTTCCCCTCATGTCCCCAGTGGTGTGGAACTGGGTTTCAGCATGAGAAATTCATGCACATCAATATCCACTTCAATTTATAGCTATCTATTTATTGGACTCACCCATCTATATTGCTATTAATTGTTGGTAGTCAGCATCATACCCAAACAGATGACTGCTGCCCCTGGAAAGGTCCTCCACAGCTGACCGAGAGCTCCCAGGAGAAGCAGCAGCACAGACCCAGCGCAGACCAAAAGCCAAAACATCCAGGAAAAATGAGGTCCCATGGGAAGCCAAAGGTGGAGGGGGGATCAAACTGGAGACCCCAACAAAGGCCCTTTGCTTTTATTGAGCTGTGTTTGTTTTTCACAACCTGTAGAAGACAACCAGAATATAAGAGCTGACCTTAGGGGACACCAGGGCTGAGGAAACTGTCTCTACTGGAGGTCAGTGGTGGAGGAGTGGAGAGAGAACATCATGTGGGGTGTAAAGTGGCCCCATCCTTGCCGCATCTTTCCAGCATCTTAGGGAGGGCTCACCACGAGGAGGTACCCAGATCATTGTGTTAATCTTGATGACTCTGTTCTCCCATGGTTTTTTTTGAGTCTCGTCTTCAGCCCACTTGCATTTTGGCTTCCAGGGCGCCCTGTGGCAGGGACTAACACCATCTGTGCTGCCCAAAGAGGCTCTGCCTCCTCCCTTGCTCAGGTTTCCAGCCGCTACCTGGTGACCACACCTGATGACTCCTAGTCCTTTGTGTTAGGAAAACTCCTGACTCCCCGTGGCTGTTTCCCTTGGCTGCACCAGCTGCGATGCTGCGGAGCGGGAGTGTGCCGTGCCTGCCTCATCCCCTGGGGCTTGGTCCTTCCTTCTGCAGGACACTCTGATGTCTCTTCTTGCCATTCTCTGATGTGCGGTGATGGGGCTGTGCCTCTGCTCAGGTAGCTTGCTCCAAAGTCAGTAAGAGCGGTAACCGACGAATTGATACCCTGCCCTGGCTAATGCTGCTCAGCATGATGTCAGACTAGATATAAGGAAGACATTTTTTACACTGAGCATGGTGAAACACTGGCACAGGTTGCCCAGAGAGGTGGTAGATACCCCATCCCTGGAAACATTCAAAGTCAGGTTGGACAGGGCTCTGAGCAACCTGATGTAGATGAAGATGTACCTGCTCATGGCAGGGGGGTTGGACTAGATGACCTTTATGGTCCCTTCTGACCCAAACCATTCTGTGATTCTGACCATTTCCTGCTCAAGCCTTCTTTGTTAGACTAGTTTCCTCCCTGGGTTGTAACAACACCTTCCTTGGATTTTTTTTTTCATCAGGAGGATGGCTGAAACAAGAGTCCTCTGGCCCCTCCCTGCTCCCAGACATGAGGTCACAGACCTCTCTTCCCATCTTGCAACAATCAGGCCCCCATCCTTGAGGGGAAAGGACCTGTGTTTAGAAAACATTGGTGGGAGAGGGAATAGGCGTTTCCCGACTACTTTTGTGCTCTACTGCAAATCTCAGAGCCAACAAATGGGCCAACTCCCCACCAAGGTGAAGGAACTTTTAGGCTACCTGAGGTCTTGCTGGTTCTCATTGGGCAGGTGCCTGTTTACGTGGATCCACAGCAGAGGCGTGGCCCACTTCTGCTGGACGTTCTCGTATCCCCATCACCGCTGTGCTGGAAGGGAGTAAGATTTCGGCAGTGTCTAAGATTAATTTCCAATTCGCTGTTTGGACTTCCCCATATATATCCTGGGCCACTAATAATCCACTAATAATCTGTTCAACACCTTCCCCTTGTCTCTGTATCTCTGTATCTCTCTCTCTTTTAACCTTTACGTGGCTTGCCAACCTTCATGCAACATGAAAACTTCACACATCTAATCTAATGAACTGACTTCCCACAGCACTTGTCAGACCAGCTGCAGTGGGAGCCCTGTTCCTGAACAAAGAATCTGCTCTGAGCAGCACTGCACAGAATCACAAACCAAGGCCCAGGGCTGCAGCAACCTCTGCTCATTCACATCCACCACAGCAATACTCAGCTCTGAAATGGAGAGGGGCTGCCTGGAACGACACCGCACTTGGCTGTGGTCCACTTGTGGAGGACCCAGAGTAGAGACTGTCCCAACTTCCCACTTAGGTAAGAGTTAAATGCTTCAAGGATATTGCAAACTTGTTCTGTCCTCTATGGATATTAACAACCACAATGGTTAATTCTAATTGCCAAATGAGTTAGGCTGTCAGTAATTTGGGGATTTAGAAGGAACTGGGTGCCAAAATTCTTCAGGCTCCCTGTCGTGGTTTAGCTCCAGTCGGCAACTAAGCACCAC
>VYZW01003545.1:70779-104857 GCA_013401315.1 Balaeniceps rex | reverse complement strand
TAGAAGATGATATTTGGAATGAAATAAAAAGAGTAGTAGAAATGAATAAGGAAGGACACAGTGTAACGAAGGATAAAGGATAGATTATAAGATCTGTAAAAGATGTACTTTTTTGTCTCTTATAAGATGTTTAGCTAGTACACTCTGAAAATTATGGACCAACCTTCTTGTGTTTGCCTTGCCTAATGGAACACACCACAAATATAATCACAGTACAAATAATGAAAACAACAGTAAGGCAGAGATGAAAACTTTTAAAGCACTAAAGAAATAAGTTGGAAGAGGCAGGAAAAAAGTTAAGAGAATTGAACAGGGAGGCGGCCATGTCTGTTACAAATTCTTAGAGAAATATGGGGGTTTTTTCTTTAATACGTTGCCATGGATTTTTTCATTACTGCATTGTCTGAAGTATAACATCTTTGTTTTAAAATCCAGGAGGTGAGTTTTAGAAATTATATTACTTATAGAAGCTATATTGTGCAGAAAGTTAAGAAAGAGAATGGAAAATCCTTAAAGCACAGTAGGAACAAGAGGCCCATGAAAGAGACTTTACTGTACCTGATGGTTGGCAGGTAAAATGTATTGACAGAAGGTGCACATTGCTTGAAAGAGAGAACTTGTTCTCAAAAAAAGAACAAAGACCTGAATGCTAGGACTGACTAAAATGCTAGGACTGACTTTTCCCAAGGAAAAGGGAAAGGAATCAAACATTTACTAAAACTAATAGTCAAGAAACAAGCTTATTGAAATAGGCCACTTCTTTCATATTCCATGTGCCTGATATTTATTGATAATGCAAGAGGCAGCTGGACACAAGTGCTGACCCCCATCATTTGACTTTGGCAAGTTCCTTGCTACTCTATCAGTGAAGGAATGAGTTGGAAAGCCTGCAAAATGCAGTGCCGCACCCATCTCTGTGAGCAAACATACGCCTGAATCTGGAAGAAGTTTTTATCTTCTGGCAGATAGAGCTGGTTTTGTAAATGCTGGTAATTATTGGTCCCCAGAGTACCTAGTCCTGGTTAATGTTTTGTTTATAATACATGGACTGTTTCCTGAAGTTGTGAAAACGCACGGTTACAAAATATGACAATACATTTTTTTAAGCAAGGCTGAGGGGTCTGGTGGCAAAAACACTGCACAGAATGGGAGGGCAGCAGCACAAGCATGCCACGGGCCTCTCCTTAGCTGAGGTGTGAAACAGCTGTCGCAGCCATGAAACACTTGAAAGTCGGTACATCTGGGAAATGCCCTTGAGAGACATGTTAGCCTTCACCCTAGCATCCACACATTAAAGGAGACATTTGTTGCAAGCTAAATAACCCTCATTTTCATGATCTGTGTTCAGCAGCTAGGTGGAGGCAGAGAAATGAGCTGTTCTGCAAGCATCAAAATTAATAAAGCCTGATCTATTCCAAATTTGACCTAGGTCCCTACTTAACTCTCTACAATAATCCCAGCCCTCTTCCATACCCGCTCCGCTCCCCAAAACTATTTCCCCAGAGTATCACCAGCTTCCCCATGTGTTTCCCTCCTCTCTGGCTGAGCAACAGGCAGCATACTGCCTGTTCAGAGCAGAGGCTGGGTGTGTGCTGGCTGACCATTGCCCTCCAGGATAAATGGTAGTTATAAATACCTCTCCCTCTCCTCTACCCAACTGCCATTGCTGACTACTTTTTTAGAAACTTAGTTATCTTCAGTACTGCTGCCCCTCTGCCGGTTTGTTTGAAATTGGACAGCAGGTTTACAAGTTACTGAGAAAGACAAAAAGCTCCAGGGGTCAGGCCTCATTTCCTTAGGAAACCAGGGTTTAAACAGTCACAGATCAGTGATTCGATTGCAGCTTCTGCTGAGAACTTCATGNAGCATGATGGCTATAGAGGCCCCGTATGCCACAGAAAAAAACTACCTTAGAGGTATTTTTAGCAAAGGAAGCAAAGCTTGTAAAAAGTGAAACTTGCATATTTCACCTGCTACAGCTTTTTCTTTTCTTCCACAAAAATTCCACGTCGTCTTTTTCAGATGGATGCCTGGCTCAGAGTAAAGGACATGCAGCGGACAATCCCTAGCAGAAGCTGAAAATGGATGATGCCTACTGATGCTTTTCGACAACATCATCTCTTCTTTTCCTGTTTGAGATGGGTGATATGATCATCAGGAAAAGGTTCTAAAATAAGCCTGAGTGACCTCTTTGTCCCTTGACTCCTCTTTCCGCAAGTCTAAAAACCATCAGAAGAAATGACCACTCAACTACCAGAGGAGTCTGTGGAGACCCAGAGCTCAGATGAGCTTGAGTGCAAGATCTGTTACAACCGCTATAACCTGCGACAGAGAAAACCGAAAGTGCTGGAGTGTTGTCACAGAGTATGTGCCAAATGCCTTTGCAAGATCATAGACTTCGGTGATTCCCCGCAGGGAGTCATAGTATGCCCATTTTGCAGGTTTGAAACGTGCCTGCCAGACGATGAGGTTAGTAGTCTTCCCGATGACAACAACATCCTTCTGAATTTAGCTTGTGGGGGAAAGGGAAAGAAGTGCCTACCAGACAACCCAACAGAACTGTTGCTGACTCCCAAAAGGTTGGCGTCTCTGGTTAGTCCTTCTCACACCTCTTCTAATTGCCTGGTTATAACAATCATGGAAGTACAAAGAGAAAGTCCCCAGACTCTGAATGCAACCCCCGTGGTGGAATTTTACAGGCCTACGAGTTTTGACTCTGTTGCAACTGTGTCCCACAACTGGACAGTGTGGAACTGCACATCTTTGCTCTTCCAGACCTCAATTCGGGTGCTAGTGTGGTTGCTAGGGTTGCTGTACTTTAGTTCCTTGCCTTTAGGGATTTATTTACTGGTATCTAAGAAAGTCACCCTTGGGGTTGTCTTTGTAAGCCTTGTTCCTTCGAGCCTTGTTATTCTTATGGTTTATGGCTTTTGCCAATGTGTTTGCCATGAAGTTCTAGACTGCATGTCGTCTTGATAACAAATACAGTAAAATAAGATGTATTGCCACGTGTGTAGCATAGTTGATTTATCCTGTCTTTGTATTCTTATTTATTCTTATTGTTGTCCATCCCACTAAATGGAAGCAGTGGCCCTAGTTATATGGTCCTTTTTTTCTACTTGATTTGATTCCCCCCCCTCCTTTTTTTAAGCTAGATAATGGAAATAAAATTTACATGCTGATTTTAAAAGGCTGAGTTGTAGAAAGGGATAAAGCAAAATTGCCAAACTTGGTGCCTGCTGCTGCTGCTGCCACTATTCAAATGAGTAGCCCTTTGCTTTCTGTTGGCTTGATCATGTCAGTCAAGGCTGCAGGATCCACCCTAGAAGAAATTAGTATAACAGGCACCTTCCAGGTCAAAGTACAGCATCTCTTCATCCAAAGCATCTCATGCTTTGGAATATCTGTTATTTATCATTCATTATCCTTTATAGCAAATGAAATCACTTTGTTAGTTAATATTATGAAAAGAATAAGACAAGCTACCATTGCTTTTTTCAGTTTTTGTTGTAGCAAAAATATTTGTGGGAGGCCAATGGTTACAGATTTTTTGCATTCTGCGACATGAGGAATCTTTTTTTCACCATGCTAAAAACATGTCTCCAAAACACTTTCCCCAAACAGAAGCCCACTTGTCATATAGTTGCAGCTCCCTCTGAGATACTCCTGCTAATGAGTACTTCCAGGGACCCAGCCACACATTTGCTCTTCTCTAGGTGCACTTATTTCAGTGTGCATACACCTTAGGCTTCTCTTTGAGGGTTCAGAGCTCTGCAGACTTCTCTAGCTATATTCTGTTATGCTTACCCTCCCTCCCAGCATTTCCACCAGCACACCATGTTTCCAACCCATTAGTCCTCCTAATAAATTGCCTGAGTGACTTCATGCACATCTACTCTGTGGTAGCTGCACTGGAGAATTTGGCTTATGTGACTTTAGCTATCAAGAGAGACTTTTATTCCCAGCCATTAGGAAATGGACCTTCAATCACTAATACAAATTTCAGAAAAAATCTGAAACAGTTAACTGTTTGGGGTTTTTTTGCTTTCTGAGTTCACAGAGTGAGCGTTGTAAGGAGGTACTATGACTTTGGGAAGGTTTCTGTTTAACGCATAGTTCTTCAAAATGTTTAATACCCTGAACTCCCTCTGTCACCATTGTGAGTTGATGGCACTCTAGATGTGGCAATTAGCATGTCTTGATTAGCTGAGTTCAGAGGAATTACTGATGATTTACTATTCCACAAATAGAATCAGGCCCTGTAAGGCTTGCTTGTATGTTGCATGGTTTAGGCTAGGTTTTGAACTACTGGAAGAGCACAAAAATAAGAAATATTTAATGTTTATGTGTATAACTAGGTCTAGTCAACACCACAGCTGCAAACTCGTTTTCCTGTGCCCAGGGTAAAAACTGAGAAGGAAGAGTTGAGCAGTGCAAGCATGGTTTTTGGGTCAGGCACAAGATTTAGTAATTTCAAGGAAGTGTAAGACGGAGAGGGGTTTGTTGCACGAAGACTGAATGTATGGCCTAACAATATATTCTTAGAGCAAACTGACTTTGGTAAGAATGAAAAACATCAATGGGAAAAGCAGAGCCTAAGTGGTTGTTGTGTATGTCAAGAGGATTTGAAGTCGAGCTGGTCCAATTTTTGTAGATGGCACAGGTAGTATCTACAGTTTCATTCCCATTGCAAACATAGGGGAAAATGTGGAAATGTAAAGGTCCTGCTTTTCTTGATACTCATTTTATAATAGTGCATATATGTGTGTGTATGTACATAGAATCACATATGTAAGAAGAAAACTTATAGCAAAATTATAGTTTTCAAGTGTATGGAGTTACGGAGCTATGTACTGAATGATTAAAGGAAATGTTTCAGACTTTTCTGTAATGACTTGATAACAATGATAACAAAAATATTTTCAGAATTCCTAGAAATGACTATTCCTAAGTAATTGTTTTTAATGTTTGTGGTAAAGCACATATAGTTAGAAGAGGTATCATCTCCAGTTCTGGTATACTGCAAGGTTTGACTCATCTATGAACGGAAAAATTTTAAGTATCCAACAACAATCATGTCAAAAAGCAAGAAAAATAGAAACCTATGTGGTTTTGTAGTACTTCGTAACTTTGGGGAAAGGTGTATTTGTAGTGTTAGGGATTTATATGTTTTAGGATTTGTTCAATTTGTCTGAATATAGTGTCTCTAATAAAGGGCTGGCTAGTAGAGGAAGTAGGTTTTGCAAATGTGTGACATATCTGTATTACCTCTGCACAACATGTCTACAGTGCTACCTGTTGTCTTTTCCTTTTGATTTTCAACTGATTAAGATTATTTTAGCTCCAGCGCCAGGTATTTTGTACTCTGTTTTAAAACAGAGCCTAATCTCGGCAGGATTACAGTGGTATCAGTTACACATCACAGCACAAATAAATACACCTGTTATTATACTTCACTACTTTTAAGACTGCCAGCCCATTAAATTTATGCTGTTATTTTAGACTGTGCTGCAATACTAATCCACTCAAAAATGCGAGTGTACAAAAACATATTGATTGTATAGCTATTCTGCCGCTCAGCCAGAGCACATTATTACATCTTTGGTCTCATAAAATTCCTATATGACTTATAATATGACCATTGAGAATTGCTAGGAGGTCTAAATCTCAGTTATTTGTGGAGAAGATATTTGCTGTGTGACTGAGACTAGAAGAACTTCAGATATTACTCTTTCATTATTGTTATTCTCCACCATCTTTTCAGACTTAGAACTGAAAACTCTTGTGTCCTCTGCAGTGGAATAACTCTGCTGAAGTCAGTGTAAATGGGGCTAGAATCAAGTCCTGCATACCTGCCTGCCTGCATTTCCTTCCCTTTCTGTGACTTTTTTCTCTCCTTGGAGAGTAATGGCTCCCGTGGTCATAAAATACCGCCTGCGCACCAAGGCAATTCCTTTTCAGTAGGATTTTATTCCTGCTTTGCCCGGACATGTGACTCAACTGGGTATGAGGTGTTATAAATTCATTCCTACAGGATTAATTTAGTCCAAATGAGATGTTTTTGGTTTTAATTCCTGCTTATCCTGTGGATGCAGACTGTATCCTCACCGGCTGCTCGTTTACAGTATGATATAGCGGTATCCCCCGAGGGCTGGGGCAGGATGATGCAGTAGCAGTTGCTGGGCACAACATCGGAAGGGTGTGCTGAGCTGGGCCGTCCTCTGAGCGGGACCCAGTGAGGGATGAAGCTCTCCTGCAAGCGTGGCCTGAGCCCAGAGCCTAAAGGGCAATTAGCAAGGCGTGGGTTTCATGGAAAGAAGGGCCTTTGGGGTCATAAACAGAACGTGGGGCCTTGGGGCTGGGCTGTGGCTGAGAAGCCGTGCAAAGCAGAGAGGGCTCTATGGCTGGGACAAAGGGGCTGTGTTTTAGATAAGGAGTTTGGGGTAGAGCTGCTGCAAACAGAGTTTAATGTTTTTCATACTGACCCTTCTGGGTTTTAAAATTCATTTTTCATACTGACCCTTCTGGGTTTTAAAATTCATTTGGTAATTATAAGTCATTTTCTGCTGCTACTACAGTTGAGTATTTTTACTTTCCAAATGGCAAAGTATTGAACTTTAGAATTTAAAGAGATCCTTAGATTTGGGCATACTCCTCCTATTATGTTAACTATTTAAAGCTACAATCTTTCAAACAGGATTGACCAAAATAAGGGCTGCCGTCTTTGATTTAACTGCATTGTGAGCTTTTTCCTCCTATATTGATTATATGCCTGCAAAACTGTGTATGTTAATATAAAACACTTAAAATAGGCAAACTCTTGTCCTGATAACACTATTGGCAAAATTCAGGGTTGCCAGCATTTTATGATGTATCCAAGAGTAGACACTCTTCCCAATGGACTTTATTACCTGAAGATACAGCAGCACACAGCCAAATAGACAAGTACAGTACAGGAAAACCCAGCTTTCCAGCGAAATCGTTACATATCACTTCAGCCAGAGGAAGGGGAACTGAGGAGGTTCACAGGAAGGTGGATGATGTTGTGTTTGAGGGAGTTCCTTGTTATTAGTGTACAGAACCATTGGTTTTCCTAATTCTAACCAGTTCCAGGGGTACATTCAACTCACATTTCCCCATTACTTTTCTGCCCTTCTGCTGGGACATGGCTATATGGAACTGTGGGTGAACAGTATTTTGAAAGGAAACGTTTTCTACTACACTGAGTTTGCAGCTCAGTCCAGCACAACAAGATTAAAACTGAAAAGATGGCAAATTGCAGGCAGGATGCGAGAGCGAACAGGGTGCAGAGGGGAAATGGCAGCAGGTTGTTAAAATAGTTTTGATGTCAAAGCAAGGAAAACGTGGCTACATCCTGCCTTGTCTTGGCTGGTTCAAAACTAGTGAGAGGCTGTCCCAAGCCTGAGGACCACCATGACTCGACACCCTCCCCTGCATTGCCTCTGTGACAGTTCACTTCACTTGTGCATCTTGATTTCTTGTACAGCAGTCGTACGTTATGATTTCATCTTCCTGCGTGGATGATGGGTGTAGTGAAAGGTCCACAGTGTTCCAGTCTTAAACAGGTTCATTTTAACTATCCTAAGGTTTCTCAGGGTTTTTTTTCTGGATTTCTTCATATTTCTACAAAAGCAAGACAGTGTGTTTTATTTTAAATAGAGCAGTGCCTTCAAGGATTTAAAAAAAAACAAAACAAAACAGGGGGAAGAAGAAAAACTGAGAATTTTGAAATCATTTTAAGATATTCAAAGCGATGGAAAGAGACTGTTCTGAGATCATACTAGCAGATTAGATGTTATCCTTTGAGTGACATCAGTAAGCATTTAGTGCTGGAGATTCCTGAGGGAGTTTATAAGTCTGCCAGAACTTAGGCACAAACCCTGTACTCCACTGCTTTTCTGTAAAGCACCATTCTGCCTTCTGCATCAGCTGCCCTTCTCAAAAGTGGAACCGTGACAGTTTATAAAGAGTTCTGGCACAGAGAATAAATCCCCAGTCTGGGATGGTAAATCATCTTTTTAGAGACGTGTGTGGCAGTAGCAAAGCTTTCAGTGCTAGACCTTAAACAAAGAGAAGTCATCTTGCAGCCTGAATTGCTAACATAAATTTCATTTTAAATCAAGTTTCATTGTGTTGGACAACACTACAACTAAAAACCCTTTTATTGTATTTCTGCCTCTTTCTTGTGTTATACAAATGTGTTTTGCATTTTAAAAAAATGTATTAAATCATAGAAATCAGAGATGGGTAGAAAAAAGCCTAATAAGTCATTTTATCCATTTCCTCTGCCCCTGCAGAGATGAATGCTTTGTCTAGTCTGGTTTTAAATACCTCAAGTGATGAGGCCTCCACCTCTTCCCACAAGGGACTTTTCAGCCATTTAGTAGGCTTCTTTGTTAGGAAATGTTTTCTTCATACTAATCCCATTTTTTTCTTCTGCATAATGTAATCCCTTTATTCTGTGCCCACTGTTTTAACTTTTATGAAATCTGGGAAATGTATCATGTTTATCCGTTTCATACTGTGGCTGAATAATTCATAATCCGGGTTGTTCAAATAATGCAAGAGATAAGCAACCAGTTGCTGAACAGCTAATACTTCACTGAGATAGTGTGCCATATACCAGTACACATATTTCCTGGCAAGTCCTGGCTGACACTTCTTTCTACATTAGGGAGTGAAAAATGTCAAGTGAAACTGAAGAAGTACGTTTTCCCAAGCGCATGCGTGGCAATAGTACTGAAATTTCAAGAGGTGCTGAGGCAAACAGTCTACTTCTTTAGATAGAGCTTTTCTTTCTAAAAGTGGATGATTTTAATAAAAGTACGCTTTTTAAAAGCATTTAAATGTCCTTTTCACAAGCAAACCTCTATGTGAGAACCACACTATGTCAAAACTCTTAACTTGTTGAGAGACAAGGCTGGATTGATTGCCACTCACTGCAGAGCAGTTTTTGCTGACAGCTTAGCTCAGAAGAAAAATTTAATCCAGCGTTAAGGAGAAGAGTCTGAAAAGATGCCTTTGCAACTGCGTTGCTGGAATCAGATCTGTGCATGAAAAAGTGACTCATGGCTTGACAACAGAAGCAGTACATTGCCAATTTAATTACAACATATGAGACAATCCTCTGCCTATCTCAAATGACAAGAAAGAGCAGTGTGACTAAGGAAACCCTAGGTGGACAGATGGGCTTCATATGGTTTTGCATTCAAAAGATACTTAAAAAAGCGGTACTGTGCTTTGTAAGAGAACGCTGAGCCTGGGTCAGGTGGACGGTCTGCTGGTTCAAGAAGGGTCTCTCTAACAGTGAGTGGTGGTGGATGCATGTAATACAAACAGCCCACGTGGATGGTGAGCTTCCAATATACCTCCTCATTTATGGCAATCTGCAGTTTGGAGACCTCTTGAGATGGGAGGTTATGTCTGTATCTGTGGGTTTGAATCTTGCCTATGGATTTCTGTGAATTCCTTTAAATGTTGGTTTTAACCCATTTATAGTCTTGGCATCTGTAAAATCCTGCAGCAGCGAGTTCCATAATTTAATTATGTACTTTGTGGAACAGGTCTGCTTTGTCTTAAAAACTGCTAGGATACTAGTTACGTCTCCCCACTTTTTCTGATAGGAAAAGCAGTTCCGAGGTGCGATTGCACATTGTTTCCTCCGCACCCCTCAGAACTTCCTCTGTCTCTAGAAATATTAATGTCATGATTTTATCCCTCATACTTCTCCTTGGCTGCCTCTTTTCCAAACTGAAGAACCTAGTCAATTTGATGTCTCCTTAGAACTGCAGCCTTTCCATGCTTGACACCATCCATTGCACTTTACTGAACCTTTTCTACTGCTACTTCTCTTTTGCTTTGAGGTGGGGTGAAGCACTCAGAAATAGGTTCTAATTAGTGTCATTTGTTAATAAGTTGTGTGACCATGTAAGAACATCTGTACTCCCACGGCGGCTGAAATCACTTTGTCATCAGTATCATTCCTGACGGTGCATCTGAGGTGTTGTACTTGACTATTGTTAGTTCATATACCATGCATATGGAGGGCAAATACATGTGCATTGATAAACTTGCTAACATGTATTTCTCCTGCGCATTCTAATCTGTCTGCTTAAATTGTCTGGTTCACATGGATGCAGGAGATGGTAGATTCCAGAAGAATATTTAATTTAACCTTGGCATAGACTGTACAGATTTTAGCTCTATTAGGCACGTGGCCTGGCATTGCTGGACTGAGCAGCTACTCATCAGCAAGCGCTGTAAGATGCCTTCTCTCTCTGCCATAGTGGTACACCTACCTCGCCCACTTGCTGCAGCCATCCCAAACTACAGCCTAGAGCTTTTCATTGCAAGAGTACTTTTTTTTTGTGTCTTTCACGTAACCTTTCATTTGCTCAAGGCTTGTGGCCTTTTTCATGTTCTCCTTTCTTCATTCCAAGAAGAGGAGATGCTGGCAGATAAAAATAATAGTAATAATAAATAATAATGCTGTTTAGAGGGTGAGCCCTTTACATTTGGTCCTTCATATCTCCAGTTAGAGCAAAAGTTAGGGGTCTCTGCCTTCAGCTCCCAGGGGTGTAAGCAGGGGGCTCAGCAGCTTGCTGTCCTGGGCCCGAGGGAAGGCTCCTTGCAGCCTCTGGAGGACGTCTTCACATTGATGCTCTTTACATCAATGTTCCATCTTTGCTCCTGCTTTTACTTAGAAAAACTGAGTGACTGCAAAAAAACATTATTATTGCATTAAAACTAGATAGGGCTCATTTTCTCCCAGCAAAGAATAAAATTCTGAGGCTGAAACTCAGGAATTTTGTGGCGCTTCCAGGGTCAGCTGCAAATCTCTGGTGACTTTTTTGTTTGTTTTGGTAATGAAACACGCTAAATAAAACCAGGTCAGTGAGGCTGTATAAATCATGCAGGTAGTTAATGAAGCTTCGCAAGTAGGTTCTGAAAGTGTGAAAAAAAAGTTTTTTAAAAAAAGAAAAAGAAAAAAGAGGCTTAATCACACAATAGGGCTTGGGTGGAGAGGGCAAACAGCTGGATGTAACTTGACAAGACAAGAGATTGTAGAAATAACGCACAAAGACAGGTAGAATGTGAAAAATATTTTTGCAAGCTCCAGTGAATTATCGACACATTATACTGTGTAATTCTTGATCCAACAAACTGAAAAAACAAAAGGTTTAAGCATATATTGCTTTACTTTATACTTTGTCTCCTAAAATCCACTGGTTTTATATTCCAGATCAGCTTGAGGCTTACCAAATGTAACATAAGTTTTATGAGAGGAGTCTGACTGCTGTAACTTTGCCTTCCATAGTTGTCTTTTTCAGTTTTATGAAGAAAAGTCATAGTATGGGGACTTCTTTTTGTTTGTTTTTATTTCAGGAGTGGAATGATGAAATACAACGTAATCTTGTAGACATGGAAACTATAACATGGTAGCAAATGGCAAAAGTATAACTATTCCTATCTGAAATAATGAAGAACTAATGTAAAAACAATTGTTTCACTCAATAAAAATTTAATTTTTCAGTAAAGATTTGTCATGATAAGCATATTTCTTAATGCTCGTTTTGGAGGTCTTTCAGATTTCATTCCTGTTATTCATCAGAACAGTTTAAAAAATAGACTGAAGGTGAGTATGTGATAGTATTTCACAGTATTTTAATGAAACAGGACAAAATATTTCTGTTTACTGCATGAGAATGTAAAGTATTTTGTGTAAAGGAAGATTGCAAAAAATTAAACAAAAGCTAGGCAGATTTCTAGATGATCACTCAACCACATATTTTTAAGATAAAATGACAGCGTGTATGAGGGAGCATTCCAGGTAGCAGCCAGAAGGTACTTTGGAGCATATATTTTGCATTGAAGTCCTACATTTTCTGACCTTGCCCACTGGCTGTTATTAAAACCACAGGGCTAATTCCTGGTTTAGAAAAGGATGTTCTTGCCTGCAAACCCTTAGTACAGGTATCTCTAAAACCTGAGTGGGCTCAATGTTTGCCTCTTCCGAAGGCTGCAAGCTGCAGGTTGTCCCTCATGTTATTAGAGAGGCAGTGGCGAAGCCTGGTCGCAGGGGACGTGGGTGTCATCTGCACACACGTGCGCACGGGGAAATGCAGCTGCCCAGCAAACGCACGCTCCCCTGGCATTAATTATTCCTTCTTTTAGCAGGACTACGAGGAGCGAGTGTGTTGTGCTCCTATACAGCCCAGCTGTGCCTGAAGCCAGCGTAGGAGCACAACTCACAGGGCTGCGATATGTAATCTTGTAGTAGTGGCTAGAATAGGAAGATTTCTTCACATCAGCCAGTATGTGGCCACTGGTGTAATTTGTATTTTGAATGGATGAGACTTGGGTATAGTGATGGTTAGACATAAAACTCATGCAGTGGCTTCTTTATTTTTTAAATTGCAAAACCTCACCTGCCACACTTTGCTTCCTTTTTCCATATTAAACTGAGGGATGGCCCAGAACTGGTAAGTTTTCTGATTTCCAGATCTCATGAGCCTCTAAGCTTGTAGATATTGGAACCCTGAGTTGTGGGCTAAACCCAATCTTAGCTGAGAGTAAACCATCCTTGGAAAAAGGTGGAGGTGTACTATCTTTCCCTCTTTTTAGTGTAGAAATAAAAGCTCAAATTAAAACTTAGGCATTTGTTGTTTCCACAGGAAATTCAAACATGAAATTTCTTTTCATCTTCATTTTTACCACCCCAGAATTTCAGATGTTTTCCCTGTTTTTGCCCAACACAACCCGATGCATAGGTTTAGGAAATCAAATGCAGTACATAAGCAAATGAGAGCAAGTGTGATCTTCGCTCAGAAGTTCTTTGTTTCTTTGTTGAACTGTACTGATAAAAGCACCATTAAAAAGACTTTGGAGAAGAGGCAGCTTTGTTAGGTATCCAAAGTACTGAGCTTTTAGCGCTCAGCCAGCATCACTGGAACCTCCAAAGAGGAAAATAAATTAAGATTAGACCCCGATTCTTGGTATGTTGGAGATTGTTCCTCTTGCCATTGACACATTATTCAAAAGGCAAATTACTCGGTGGTTAGTTTTGCTAGAGGCATTGGTGTTTTGATCTGGCACTGAGCCTCTGGTAGGAGCAGGGAAACGTGCCTCAGCATCACCTGGTTGTACATCCCTATAGCAACCAGGTGGGGAGGACCGGGAAGGCTGCGTCTCCCAGGCCTTGAATGATGACGACATTTAGAGATGCTTCTTGAAAGATGTTACCTGCCAGCTGCACCTGCTTGTCTGAAACGTAAATCATGGCTGTCTCCTTGACCAAGGAGATACGGCTGAACCATTTGGTGCCAGACACCTCCGGAAAATCCTATAGAGCAATCTGAGCTGGCTTCAAAGAGAATAATGGGAGGAAGAGCCTTGTGGGTATCACGGGGTATGCTTTTTACACAGTGGCAAGGGAAGAAGCCCTGAGTTCCCGTTTAATGTGAAGATGAACAAAGCATCTCATTCCCAGCATAGCATTGTGTGCGTTTGCCCGGTACAAGTAAGTGGCTCGTGTTGCATGAAGCGTTCTCCCCCTCTGCAGTGCTGTGCACTGGTGGTGCAGCACTAACCCGCAGTCACGAGGCTGGGCTCGATGAGAGCTTTCTCCGTAATAGGCCACATTGCCCGCTGCAGCTTTGTCTTCTTCTGCGCTGCACAACCATTAAAGCTGTAGGGCAGATGCACTCGGGCACCGGCGGCCCCAGCAGCCACCCGTCCTCTCCCTGCACATGCCTGGCACCGAGCAAGCAGCTCCTCCCGTCCCTCCCCACCGCCAGCCCCTTCGCTCACCTTCCCTGTCCTCCCCCCGCTCCCTCTGCTGCCTCACTGTTGGCTTTCTTAAGGAAATGTTGCAGCCGTGTTCTGCTCCTTCCATTCGACTTCTTGTGTTGCTTTTATGTATTTCCTTCTGTTCTGTGCAAGGCACAACCCCCAAATCACTAGACGAAATATCTGATTAGACCTGATTGACTAATTCAAACTGAATACTTGACACAATTAATTTAGACTTTGCCTTTCCCTGCTTGCAGAGCACTGTTACAGAGGTCGCTGTTTTCTCAAAATAATTCATTGCTTGTTTATTTCTTTAAATTGATATCTCTTTGAAGATTCTCCTCAGTGGAGTGATGACAGATGCTTGCAATTTGAACAGTGTTGTGGACTGCAATCAGTTAAAAAAGTTGGGGTGGTGTATCTTCAGTAGTGTGTGGCACAAACGCTTGCAATGCCTAAACATTTGTGCATAGATTTTAAATTTGTTTAAGGATGTGTAGGATTGGGGCACATTTATCTGAAATGTGAATGATTATTCTTAAAGAAAAAAATAATTGCAATCTTGACGCATTTGGAGTCCCCAGGTTTCTGGACATCGTAAAGTAAGAAGCGTAAGGTATGCATCCCATGCCGTCTCTGCGGTTGGCTGTCCCAGCAGCCTGTGCAAGCAGCGCTACTCTTCCTTGTGAGCTCACCTCCGGACTACACGATGAACTTTCTCAAACCTCCTCGTGTGGTGGTTTCTAAACCAGGATAGAGCAAACAGGATAATGTAGATATAGTTGCTCCAGCGCTTCACTACTCAGGAAGAGTAGGGCAGTGTCTGCAGGGAAGCAAAGGGAGGTGGGGGAGCGGGAGTGGGGGTCCCCAGAAGGGACAGTGATGTGTAATGAGCAGGGAAGGCTGCACAGTGGGGAGGCGAAACTGGGAGGTGGATGCTAACATGAACTCAAGACCAGTCTTGAACTGGGAAGTCTCCTGGAAAGACTCTTTTTGCATCAGTCTTCCTTAAGGAAAGGTTGGCTGTGAGCAAATGGCTCGTAAAATTAACACCAGTGACATTTTAATGGGGCAAGAAAAAGTGAGCTGGTTATTGGTTAGCTTGGAGGCTTTCTAGTCAGGCACGTCAGATGAGCTTTTCCTAGGCTAAAGATCCTGCTAAAGCTCTCTCTCAGACCTATCAGCGGCCCTCTTCAAAAATTCAGGAAGGATGGGAGAAATACCAGGAAGAAGGAAAAAAACAGGTAGGTATGCTTGTTTTTTTACAGGTGGAGTGGGTAGGAGCAGGGAATTACTGACTCATCAGGTCTCTGCAGCTCTCTGCAGTTCCCCTGATCAAGCCACTTGTATACTTGAAGGTCTCAAGGAGTAAGGGAGCAGCTTTGTCAAGAGCAAATCCTGGCAAGCTAATTTCCTTCTACAGCAAGGTAATGGGCCTTGTCATTAAAGGAGAAACAGTAGATGTCCTACACCTGGGATATTAGTACAGTTTTTGGTACTACCTCATATATATATATATATAAAATATCTCATAAACAAAGAAGACAAATGTGGGAAACTACTGAAAGGTAGCAAAGCTGGATATTTACACCCAAGATCCCCAAAGGATGACTAACCAAATGGAGGTCAGAATGGGTACTGAGCAGGGTTACCCAGCGTAATATCCTGGTCCAGGTCTGGATCTAATATTTGCATTAACCAACCTGGCATTCAGGATGTACATATTGAAGGTGGATGCAGGGCTACCCAGTGCTCCCACCATGATTTTGTCTCTGAATTATTGAAATATTCCATATTTTTTATGGTAAAGGAAAAAGCCAAGGTGAAGGTAAAAGCATAAATGGAAAAATCTGCTAGAAAAAATACACTGTAGAAGTTGCATGATCCTAAAAAATCACCTAAGATTTATTTAATAACCAATTGTTTCAGCAGTAAAAGAAATTTCCTATTGACAAGGGTTTTCTTCAACTGCTGCCAAGCTCAAATCAAGGAATGTTTACTTTGGTGCCTTTGTCTGACAGAGAAGGATTGTTTCTGGCAAGTACTGTATATTGTATTAAGAAATCAGTCAAAACAAACAAGAATGTGAAAATTACATTTTAAAAGTCATTTAAAGCCACCATGCAGAGCCTCAAACATTAAAGGACACAGTGAGGGCAGATGTGCTTGGTTTGAAAAAGCATATATATTATTGCATCCTTATATATTCATAAGGATGGCAATATATTTGCCTCTTTTAAGTTCCTGATGTGAGTGAAACTCTTCTGGATCCATGGCTCTATTATTTTTTGCATGGGGAATACAGCTCAGTCTTTACAATGGACAACGAGTGTTTCCCCCTGCCCCCAGTATGGACATCCCAACCAGTACTGTGCTTGTGCAAAAAATATTGAGAGATACCTTATCTGCAGGCAAGTTACAATTAATTCCTCTATTTCCACCATCAAATACCAGAAGGAATAGAGAAAAGGAAAAACTGCAGATCAAAGCAGTATATTGAAAATCCTTTTGAGTTAACAATTTATCTACCGTACGTAGCAAACAGTAAGTTAAAAATTCTTCAGGTATGTAATTTTTTCTTTCAACTTTACATAGTCCTTTTAACATATGGCTGTTGAAAGAGACTTTCATGAGTACTTTTTCTTCCAGTTGCTTTGTTGTACGACTTCGCCTTTGAATTCCCCAAGCTGACAAAAGCTTCAGTAGTTCAGCATGCCAGAAGCTCCTGCTGTTAGTCCCACTACAGCACCTTAATTTCAAACCAGAGATGATAGCTCATGTTCGATGAGCAGAGATACAGGTAGGACCAGTGATCTATCTGAGCTCTGTTATAGTGTGAAATCTTTCAGGGAACGCTGCAGGGTAACATGGAGAGAACAAAAATTAAAACTAGCATATGAAGAGTGCAGGTATTGGTACCACAACCACTCCAGTCCTCATCATTGCAGGACTCCCAAATGGAGAAACACTCCCCAGAGCAGCGTGGGGCATATGGCTTCCTCGGGTGTGGAAAGCTGTACGCTCCCTCTGCTCTCAGGCACACCACCACACCAAGCTGTGCCTCCCAGTAGTACATGAAGTGCCTGATGTTACTGAAGGCGCTGATGGGTTTTTCTCATTTCTTTTCTCTGGGTGGGGGAATGAATGTATCGGATGCCTGCTACATCTAATGGGTGAAAATGAAAACCCACCAGCATGCTCTTAGAACATAAACATAACATATAAAATTATGAGAATATTAAAGATGACAAAATCAAAGAAATGCATCTTGCAGCTGCAGCAGCAAGTGGGGAAGGATGAAGGCGGTGGATGGGAAGGGGCCTTCGTAGAGCAGCTTGTTAGGTCCCAGAAGGAGGCGTGAGGGAGGGTCTGCCTCCCACCTGGGTGAGTCTTGCTCTGGGAAACTTCCATGGTGCTGGAAAAGGGACCTCAACAAACTGGTCTTGGGTAAACTTCCAGGTAGCATAAACCACAGGGTGCATGAATGGTAAATCTGGAAATCCAACACTCAGGATAATATTTTAGGGAAGGCAGTAGAGAGTAGCAGGAAGGTAAAATTTAGATTGCTGAGGGGACCTGCTGCATTAGCGCAGACCGATCACAACCTGAGGTTTCCCAAGCACCGACGGCTGCCTCCCCACCTGCATCAGGCAGCTGCAGCTCAATGGAAAGACGACACAGGTAGGATCAGCTGAAGCCAGGTCATTGCCCACCAGAACGGGGCAACCTCTGAGCCAGCAGCAACGGAAAAGAATAAGTACAAAAGCTGCAGCATGATGCAGCATCACACATATACAAATGTGCGACACAAAATGATGCAATTTAGGATCAGTGACTTGTACCATACGAGCTGAGGCAATTAATTGGTGAAGGCAGTACTGTAGCTGCACGATCCTCTCTGAAAGCTTCCCACTGCCCAGTCTCACGGGATCTGTCTTACTCAGGTATTCCTCTTCCATGACCTGATCCCACACAAGAGCTGGACCTTACTGATAATGGGGATCCACGTATACAGTAAATGGTTTTCCCTCTCCTGCCAGCGCTTCAGCCTGTGGTGTCTGGCCAGCTCACCCTGAAACTTCAGAGAAACAGAAAAGAGATGGAGACAGATTTGGGTCCTGTGCGTCTCCATGGGTGAGTCCTCCAGCAGCGGGGATGCAGTTTCTCCTTGTTGAGCACTGCTTTTATCTTTCTAAATTACTTTACTGACTACATCCTCATGTCCTGCCACTTCTCTCAGTCAAAATGGTAGTGTGCATTGGTCAGCAGTATTGAAAGCCCATAGCGGGATCTAGAAAGGGGTTGGAAAACAGTCTTGCCCTTGATGGGAAGAATCCCTCGGGGTCAGCGTTTCCCTCGGGAATATTTGTTTGAATTTGGGTTTTGCACAGTCTACTACATTAGATAAGCCTGTAGCTGGCCTCCAGCTGTCTTTGCTTTGATGAGCTCCTCTCTCACTTCAAATTTATTGTCCAATAATATTTATTGTCCAATATTGTCCAACTTATACAAGCACAGTGCCCCTCTGTTAAGACGGCTATCCCTTGCCATCTTTTTTAAACACAATTAATTTAAAGTTCCATAAAAGGCAGGAAATTCACAATCTTGTAGACACCAGATCAGCCCTGACTCTTCATAGTAATCTCCTCGTAGGGCCTGACCACACATGAATAAGAATTGCCTTCCTTTTATTGGATCTGGTTTGGAGAGAAGTGTGGTTTACATTATAACATTCCTGTTAGCAAGGTGACTCTAAACTCTTATTTGCCTTGATTGGAAGGGTTTAAAATGAGGATTATATCTTTCTGACTCTAAGCCAGGAAAATATTCATGTGTGTGCTGCTGTAAGAAATGCGGTCTTAGCATATGTTACTGTCAAGCAAATGTTTAGGAAATTTATTTTTAGAGAGAGGTGAATTTAAGCAGCAGCTTAAGACCCGTCTTGAACTAGGACACAGTAGATAACATTAATCTGGCCAGATTTCCTTACTGGCGTCTAGTTTATCTAAGCCATTTGAACCGCTAGTAGAAGGGAAAAAACACATGATATTAAAATCTTGCTGGCAATGGTGTTTGTAGATACTGTAAATGTGTCCTCTGTTGCCTTTTGATAGTGTTTGTAACACTGAACTGTTAATTACAGCCTCGTGTAATCTTGAACTAATAATTACAGTTTGGTGCAATCTAACTCTTTAAACTGTTTTTTTTTTAATTTTTATTTTACTAAACTCTGACGTTGCATAAGCTTTTCATTAGTACTAGTAACTGTTGACATCAAAATTAGCAAGCAAATTTAGCACAATACACTAATGTGCAAATAGAATGCTTCTTAATGAATCTTTGGGGGATTTTTTAGATCATCCCTTTTTTCCCCCTTAAGACTACAGCAGCAATACGAAGCATCTTTACCTTCTGCAGGTGCTAACTGCCATCATGCATTCTTACAGCTTTCTGCTGTGTTTCTGCAGCAGCACAAGACAATCTTCACAGTTCAAGCAATAAAACGATAAAGTAAACTGTCATAATATTATGATAAGATAAATCTATCTACCTGGCCACAGTTCATTTGCCTTTCACGATTCATCACCAAATTTTATATGGAACGTGTAAAAACAAAATACTTTTGACAAGAGGTGGAGATAATCTTGGAGTCCTTTATTAACGTGGATGATGGTAACAGAAGAGGTGTAAATCATTGATATACTGCTGCTCATTACGGAGATCTTTCGCGATAGTAATAGACACATTCACAACACTTAGCATTGTCTAATTCAGCTCAAATAGAAATCAGCCCATAGATTTCTGTGACATTCTGTCTTAGGTGCTTAGAATGAAAATGATAGAGAATGAGGAGCTGAACAAAAGGCAGTTACCTAACCTCCCTGAGCCCTGAAAGCCTTTAGATTGCAGGTTACTGTAGTGCCTAAATGATAGGGATATTTTTGATAAAAACTTCCTTTTACCTCACTGAAAAGTTACAGATCAAAAGGCAGGGGCTGGAGCACAGGGGATAAAAGCCAGTTTAGTCTGTGTGCTTTACTTTATTTTCACATCTTTGCTTTTTCAAAATGGGTTCTAATTGTTTCTTGAAATGCTCCTGGCTTTAGCTCGATATTTCTGAATTCAGTTTATTTTTAAGTATTTGGTCTGGTTCTTTCACCGCAAACTCCTGGCATAAAACCAATGCAAGAAGCAACAGTGGCTCTTTCTATCTAGAACTCATAATCAATGTAATTCTTAGAGCAAGGAGAAGAATGTATTTTCCTTTTTAACACAAATGAGAGAATAATAAACAGGAAAAACACATCAAGCTAAAAGTGAGTAAGAAAGGCAGTTTCAGCTGAGTGTTCTTCTGTGTTTGCAGCTCCCTCAGGAGTAAAGAGGAGATTTATGTTACCAACAGCAGATTCTGGTCCCATTTTAATGCAACGTTTATAGCACTTATCACAAATGTTTATGAACACTGATCGTGTGGATTGGTTCAGTGACAAAATACAGGATTCAAAGGTACAGGTGCTATTGAAATAAATCACAGCTTGTCTAAAGTACATGCGTGTGTCATTTGAAACTACTGACTGCAAGATTTCAGCCATTAGGCAAGTTTCTGTGCTCTGTGGCATCTTTGGAGTTGCAGTAGTGTAACTGAGATGAGGTTACGCTTTCTCTTCAGCACTAGGGAGAAAGCCACTGCTGCCACTAACTTCATTTTATTTCATCAGCTTCAGTTTCTTTGTGATGCCAACATTCCTCACTCGCTGACCACCTTCTCAGGAGCTAGACCGATTCTGCCTGCTAGCAGAACACACACGCAGGTTTTCAGGGCCGTTAATTATTCAGTGTAAACTGCCAGATGAAAAAAATTGTATCAATGCACCCTCCAAGAAGACAGCTCATCGGAGTGGTTTGAACCATTCCCGGACACTCTTCCAAGATGTATTAGTTTGGAGGCAACTTCATCTTGCATTTCAGATTCCCAGTTCTTCTACCTTTATTTTTGTTTAAATTACTGTCTTTTAAAAATCTTACTGAAATAAATCATATCTCAGAGAACCCAAAGCCAACAGAAACTTTTGCAGTAACAGAGACGGGACTCACAGGAGCACCTGAACTCTGCAGGGAGAGGCAGTGCATGATGAAAGAGTGGAACACAAACACTCTTACCCAAGGAAATGACTGTTAGGAGAAACCGGGGGCATTATCTCACAGCCCTGTGCAAGAAGATGGAATCAAACTCACGTAAACACCTGATTAAAAAAAAATCCACAAAGAAGATGCTACTGATAGGCATGAATTTGAACCGTGGTTATCTGCAGAGCTAACAAAAGCCTCGTTTCCCAAATGGAAAGGAGGAAATGTTTCATATAAAGACCACAGAAAAACCTGTGCAATTATCTTCTCTGCACAGATGCTACTCAATTGAATTCAAATTAGGGAGTAACAGCTCCTGTGCTTGCTAAGGTTCATCTGAATTTGAAGTATAAGATTCAAATGGAGATGATCAAACAACGGCATGATTTATCTGTTAGATGTATCGAAAGAACTGAGCCTGGGACTTGAATGCACACATGGCTTTCAACCATGTTGCACTTAATGCCACATGGTACTTCTGCTCTCTTTGATCAATTCATCTTTTTTTCATTTTTTAAGATTTCTTTTTGTGTCTTGAGCAATGTGCACTATTCATTTGTAAGGGGGATTGCTCAAATCCCAAGTTCTCCTTTATTTCTGATTTCATTGTGTGAATAGTTTATTCAACTCCTTCCCATTATGGATGAAGAGGGCAGCGTTCACACTCCTGCTGTCTACTCCATCTGGCACTTGAGCCAAGCCTTAAACTCTCCCCTCCTGCTCTGCTCTTAACTTGCCAGGCTCAGAAATGGCCAAGCATCTTCCACAAGGAGGTGAGCCACTTTGGTTGCTACTGACTTGACAACTCAGCTTCTTCTCACGAGGTTTTGCCTTGAAACAATTCTGGGTACAGAAAGGCATTATGAATGTATTCGTGTTGCAAAAGTGTTCTTTCTGAGACATCTGCAGAAAGTACTTTTTAAACATTATAAGTCCAAAGCTGTATTCTGAAGTGTAGAAAAGAATTGTGTTTTACCCCTAAGCATGTGATTCTCTGTGTAAAAAATGCTGCTCCTTTCTTTAATACTCTTAATGGACAAATACCTTTTCCTCATGATAATTATTCATTATAAACAGAACCTCCTAGTGCATTGGAGAAGATGAGAAAACAAACATGTACCAGATGTTATTCTCACTATTTAATGCATTATTGGAAGGTACTTGGATATTGTGGTGATGACTTCGGTATAAAAACCTATGCAGAATAGAAATAGCAACCAAGAAGCTTTCGAGCCGAAATGAAAATAGGATTAAATTGTCCAACTATGCAGCTCCGGTATTCTATTTTCTTGTATGTAATCTGATAGGCTTCGCATTATTCTCCAGAATACTTCACTGGGCCAAATTCATTCTTAGTGTAACTCCATTGACTTTAATAGACTTGTACAGGAGCTTAGTTTGGTCTATTGTACGTCAGATGTTTTATGCATGCAGCATCATTCCTAGGAGAAGATTACTTAAGGATAAAAATGTTATCTGTGTTTCAAGACATGGTCCATCTTCCAGCTGAGACCCAAGAGAGCAAAATAAAAATGTCAACAAATTAAGAATTGGCAGTCGCCCAGGAAAATAAGTTAAAATGCTTTCTAAAATAGTAAATTTTGTTTCCATAGTTCCTTGAGAAACATTTTTATGATGTTGGAGAGAAAGCTGTTTCGTGGTGTTTTTTTGTTTATCCTATATTTAATTCATTTCTATCTTCATGATTAAAAAGCTTCAGTCAGCTACAGAGACTAATTAGGCTATGCTATAACAAGGATTACTGAACTGTAATTATTATTTATTCAAATCAGTGAAAGAATTACCGAGGCTTACGTTAAAGACAATAGAAGCTAATGGAGGAAGAAGCAAAGGAGGCCAGTAGTGATTTCAACTGCATATTGTCAACCACCCCAGCAGTACAAAAGTAGCCATCTAATTGACACCCTGAAATAGGGGCCTGCTGATATTTGCTTGTGAGTCATTCATTTCAACCATATTTTTAAACACGACCTCTTTTTAAGGAAATACCCTTGGGAAAAAATTATATGTAGGGTATGAACACTAGTATTACTAGCTGGCTGATGAAAGAAAGTGCCAGGAAAGGCTCCAGAAATATATTTGCCTGGTATTTTCACTGTATTTAAAATGTGGGGGGTTTTGCTCATTCTCTGAAAGACTCCAGACTGCTTGATTGCTGCAAATGCCCACGGCTTTTCATCTGCAGTTTTAACCCACCAGTTACTTCCAAGCTGCACTTCTAGCATTCAAAAAACAATTCCAGCTGCATTTTAATTTCACTGTAAAGTTTCAACACTCCCAAAATGAAGCAGTGCCCACCTGAACTGCTGTTCTGCCCCAGGGCCTTATTCCCTTCATCCCTTTCCCTCTGCATGCACTCCAGCTGACGAACTTGTCAGGGCTGGTGCAATCTACAGGCAAATTATGTTATAGTACTGGGGTTTAATCTAGGCAAAGATCCTGATCTAGAGATAAACTGGCTGATGAGGAACATCAGTATTAACACCCCAGATTTGTCTGCCTCTGATCTAGAATGAAATGCTTCAATTCAGTTGAACAAAAAAGTTTTGATTCTGGTCAATCCAAAAATATTTCCATTTTACCCAGTTGGGTAAAAATTAAGATTTTGTGGAAACTGTCTTTGCATTTAGTTATACTTTTCTGGAAATGGGGCCCGATACCACTTAGGACAGTGGCAGCCATTTAAAGCTGCAACTGCCTTTCTAGTCCTTCCCTGCTCTCCAGCCTCCCAGCTCACAGACTTGTCTCTGCCCCTCTGTTAATGTGATTCCCCAGACTCACAGGAGGTAAGGAAAGCAGGGCACAGGGAGGTGGGGAGGTTATTTTCCAGCAGGTATGTCCCACCTGGGCGGCTGTGGGAGCCAATGATAGGTGTGATCTTGTCATTTTAACAACGCATGTGTCTTGCCAAGGGATAATCAATATGTAAAATCACCTTATAGAGATCTTTTTTTCCTTTTGATACAGAAGAGATGTGCTTGTTTTCCTCCTTTGCAGCCTCAGGTCACATGCAGTTCTCTAACTTCATGTTGTGTACATGAGCAAGGGCACATGGCAGGGCACCATCACAGCCTGGGAGGATATCACAAAAGACCTGAGATGCAGACATGGCTAGGGCATGGATGCATGAATAAAGGTTCAACGTGTAGGACCCTGCACTCCTGCAAATTTGAGAGGTGTCACTTGCCACGGGGATCCATGAGCTAAATCCTTTTCTCTTAATGAAAGCACAGCTGTCACTTTTAGGCTAGTGAAACCTTGGGGCTCCAGCAATACTGCTGATCTCCATCACTGCCACTATGAGATTTGAGAGATGACTCCATTTGCCTTTACCTCCACAAATATGTGTGCATATAGTCCATTTATTGGAACTATGCAGTGTCTTCAATACCAGCCTAACAATCCATAGTGATTTGCTTGCTCCCAGCAGTGTGTCACCTTCAGCTCAAACCTGAAGATATAGGTGATAAAAGTTAATGTCCAGATGGATGATATGTATTGAAAACCCAATTTCGTATTGTTAGTTTCATATAATGTGTCTGATTTTTTGTGTCTGTGCTCTGAAATGCTGCAACAAAGATGCAGTTTTGCTACATAATCTTCTTATTTGTTTTCTAAATCTTTCATTCAGATTTATGCAGATGTTCAGTCTGCAGCTATGCAAAATTTCAGATGGTTGTAGACATAGAAAACATGATCGCAAGTGTTTACATAAGCAAAATCCCTCAGCAATGCTGACTTGAAAACCTGAGCTGACTGTCCCCGCTTCATCTCTGCATAGTCGGCTGATTAGCATTTGGTTTTTAACTTACCTCTTCAAAGTACAGCAAGTGTACAGCTTGGTTCTTCTGAAGCATTTATGAGTTTATACACAGTAGCTGAAATGGAACTTCAGATGTCATCACACCAATCCCATCTGTCCTTGAGCCTGCCTAAAAAGAAAGTGCTGATACACACTTCCACGCTCGGAAAAAATGCTCCCGGGTCCTACTGGCAGACATTGCTCCGTTTCGACCACTGCTGTTATAAAAGCCCCTTGGAGAAAAGACATCCTTTTTATTTTTGTGTGGTACTTAGCATCGTAATGTCCCGGTCTGTGACTAGGACCCTGAGATGCAATGGGAATAGAAATAATGTCGTAATGAAGGCACTTGGAAAATTCTGCTCAGCTGGCTTTCTCTTGCAGGAATTTGGCTTTGCTCTTAATGAGGTCATGTGAAACAAGCATTTATTTATTTATTCATTATTTTTGCATATGTACAAAAGGGTTCTGGAAGTGCACTCTCAGCACCTTTTACACAGCTACAAATTATCTTTATAAAAATAACACTAAACCAAAGTGTAGAGCAGCCACTCAAAATAAGTAGTTAAAAATACACTTGGCAAATGAAAAGCTGGAATCACATTTCTGTACCAGTGAGATTCTGTCCCCACCACAGTCATGTTCAGGGAAAAACAAGGGTCTTTATACTGAACCCACAGAGTCAACAGATAAAGCTCTTTCAGACTGTGAGAACTTGATGAATTCCAGGGCCTGAAGGCCAGACGTAAACTCTGTGGAAGAACTTGGGATTTCAAGTGACTTTCTTGGCACAGCAAAGAGGGGTGGTATCAGTGTGTGTGAGATTCCCTATATTGCTCTTCTGTGTTCCTATCAATAAATAAATTATATCCGTTCTTCCAGCTATTTGTGTCTCCAGTGTTATATCAAAATAAAAGGACAAGACTCACTGGATATGAAATATTGAGATCATTTACCATCAACAGCTGTGCATGAAAGTAAAGATAGAGCAAGAATTATTGGGTCATTACTAGGTTAGGGTGTCTCCTAAGATAGAAGTGATGGCTATCTGCTCCTGTTGCATTTCAAATTGTTTCTTTGGAATCACAGTTATATGAAAAATCTGAATACTTTATGGAACTAGTTCTGCTGAAAGTTTTAAAATTATCTTCTGGGTGATGTTCTTTGTGAACACAGCATTGCACTCTGGAAAGATGTAATGGCTTAGTCATTCAGGCTGATTAGTTTTGTCAGGCACTACAAATTGAGTGATCTTCCTTAGGAGTGGTATTTAGGGATTTTTTTTGTTTTAAGTATAAAGCACCTTTTTACCTTGTTGTTTTTTTAAAATGCATCTACATCTGTCTCACTTACTGGTGTGATTCATCAGATGTCATGAGCTACATAAGGGTGCGCTCAGCCTGGATTTTGGAGGAGCTGCTCAGAAAGACAACCCAGGCAGAGCCGTTGCTGATGCCAGAGACCGCACTGCATCCCCTCAAGGTCAGCACCGGACAGTTGTGGGCACCACCAGCAGGTATGGCATGGGAGGTAGGGCAACAGGAGCTGGAAGCGCTTCATGGGACTGAAACTCCCACACGTGGAACCTGCTCCAGTACCGAACCAGTGCCCAGAAATGGCATAAGGTCCCATTTCAATGGTAAGAAGCATGAGACCAAAGGTTAAGGAACTGAACTGAGGTTTACGAGATTTAATGGCTGGGTTTGCCATTCCTTCAGGAGAAAAGCATATAAAGCAAAAAATTTCAAACTTCTTCAGCCATTCACAGCAACCTTAACAAAAGTGAGATAACTTAAACATATAATTAGTTTCTATTCGCCCTACTGAATTGTAGGGACTTGTCCTTATTAACAAAAATATATCCAAAAAACAGTCACTGACGATAACTTAGGGGCTTTACATTTGTAATACAAGAATTATAATAATATTGCCATTTCTTGCAGTGGTGCCAAAAAGAGCATTCATTAATGTTTAGCAGGCAGAGTAGATCTCTACATAATACTCTCAATGAAAAGATGTAAAATTAAAGTCTTCAGTGTGTATAAACTAATACAAAACTCTTCCAAAAGCCAGAGCACCTCTGATGGCCAAGTCACAAATGAAGTAATTTCATCTTCTTAAATTCTGTTATTTCATTTGGGCACACTGGCAGCATTTCACATCAATTGGGTACTCTTTTCAGCAGCTGTACCTTACCTAAATGTATTTATATGAATGCACAGGCTACTTTTGTCAGAGTTTTACAAAATTGACTAGCTTGAGCCTTTCAGCAACAACATGGATATTCTGTATGGTTTCTGCCAGTTCTAGAAAGGAAATTTTCTGCTGACAAGCAATTAGTTTCTGCTATTACTCAATGGCATTTTTGCCATCTGTTATGATGTGTACTTTTCTTAAATGCAACAAAATTTGACACTTAAATAACATTGCGGGGGAGAAAGGTTTCTACACAAGCAGGACCCACCTCAAAAAAACCACAAGACACTAGGCACCCAGAACTGTAATCTCTTTTCATATACTGCCAAAAAGGCAATGTCTTTTACAGATAATTATGTCCCCAAATGACCTTACTGATGCAAAATCTTTTACTGGACTGCTTTCTTCCTTCTGGAAACATTATGAAATGCTGTAAGTTAGACTATTGTTCATTAACAAAAGGAAACCTGTTACTTTCTTCTTCTAGCCACAGTATTCATTTATAACAACTTGGGGGTAGTGTGGAGAAGTTGTGTTCTCTGGGAGATGTGCATTTTATATAAAAAGGAATTGTGGTCTAGTGAAATCTTAAAAAAATGGAGGTTAGCTGTTAGTTGGTAATTTCCTTTCTCTTTCTGAATAGTTAAGCAATTTGAAGATGCTTCCTTCCAGGTCTTTTGGCTTCACAACATTTATTTTTGGAAAGCTCTAGGTGAGGTTGACATGTTAATGCTTTCCCAATTAAATGGGCATTGCTTTCATGTCATTTTTATGGTTATAAAGTTAATTGTGTCTTGGTCCTCCTGGGAGTCACTCCAAGTGTACTCCAGCAGGGATCACCCTTCCTGTCAGCTGTGGAAGTGAAAGTCCCCTATTTTCAGATGAGTCTACAGTGCTCTGTAGAGCAACCAGCCTCAGCCCAGATGCTCAGTCAGTTTCTGGCATTTATGTCACCTCCGTGGGGAGTCTATGACCAGGTCTCACATTTAAGTGATGAATAGAAGAAACAAAGCATTAGAAAACATAGTCTTGCCTATGCACCACTCCTTGGAATGATTGTCTTCTCTGAGTCCTTGTTAGGTCTGTGTGACTTCTTCACAGGTAACTGACGTTTCTGAAAGTACACCACAGACCTCATCGAAGTTTTTCAGAGTTTGTAGAGTCATTGGTTATTCCTAGACAAGTAACACCTTCAGGCTCAGAAGGAGTTTGTTTGCATGTCCTCAAGGCCATTGGATTGGCCACATCTTTATGGCTTTTCAGTGTCAATTAACAGGCAGCTGCCTATAAGCTAAAGTTTTCTGAATTGAAACATTGCAGTTGTACAGAAAATATCTCCATAACCAGCTTGGTCAGCCTACAGTTCCTATGCAGTATTACACAAAAGAGAAACCCTTCGCCTCCAGGCTACAGAGTTTGCATTATTCCATAGAGGGAAAAAGAATCATTTGGATCAAACAAGAGGTTACATTTAACAGTATCCTACAAGATAATAATAATAATTACCAACTACAAAGACTTGGGTCCAGAGCCAGCCTCTAGTCTAGATGTACTAAAGACATCTGCAACTACTGGAGGCTGCTAGGAGGCAGGTCAGAGCTAAGCTAAAGTAAGCAATTTCCTAAACTGCAACTACAGCCAAAGGTATTGGTTGATGCCAAGAGGAAAAAAAACCCACACGTGAGTTATGGGAAAGGAAACATGGTTGTTTATCCTCCCTTGTGTAGATTCTTGTAAACAAGATTGTAACATGAATTTTTCTCCCAATTCATGTTGGCAACTTTTCCTCCCTCTCACTACAGCCTCACAAGTCTTTGAACACTGATTGGTGTTGACAGAGAACAACGGTGTTATCTACAGTGTCAGATGACCCTACAACTCAGACTCTGATGGCAGATGTTTAGGGCTTTTGCATCCTGGTCTTGAGGTATATACATTACTTTCAGTTTTAAGCATGTTAAATCATTGCGGGGGGTTAGGAAACAAAGGGGGTTTAACGTTAATATTGCATTAAACCAATAACATGAGATTAAATCCAGCCAAACGGACTCCAAGGATCTAATAGAAGATAATTCTAGGAGGGAGATGTCTGGAAAGAAGCATCAGTGAAAGAAACTAATAGTGTTGAAAGCCTGTTTTGAGAGTAAACAGCCAGTTTGAGCTATTTTGCACAGAGCATGCCACAGGTTTGCCCTACTCCCCAAAATTGAGTTTCTGGCTGAAATGGAAATGTGAATTTTGTGCAGAATAATGAAGTCAGCATGCACTGAAAAATCTTTCTCCCCATCTCATGAAGAAATCTCAAGTGGTGAAGCCTAGAGCATTGATGGTCATTAGGGAGATAAAAAGAGGAGCGTCTCTGACACTAATTGGGCCTCTGCAAGTGCAGGCAGAATCTGGCAATCTGCAAGGCTGGAGGTCAGGAGATCCTGGCCATCCCAATGGGGCCCAAATGTCCCTCTGCTTTAGCTGAGAAAGGAGGACCTCTCTCAACCTCTTTCTCCTAAGCATGCCCATCTGAGGGAGACCTAGGCACCGAGTCACTGAGGACGCCCTCTCAAAGCACATCTTAGCTAGCACAGCTGCCTTCTCCTCAGTTGGAAGGCAACTGGGAAAAAAAAGAAACAGGACTTAAAAAGCTGCAGGAACCTTTAAGAAAACCTAGAGACCTGATGAACCTGATAAAAATTATCTATGTCGGTGCAATGACCAGCATGGAGTGCCTGTGTGAATGTCTGAATAATATTGTTTCCAGATCTCTTATCTTAAAGGGAAAAGAAGAGGAAATGTTTAGTTATGACTGGCAGCTTTGCCCCAACATAGTCCTCCAAAATAAAAAAAGTACAAGCTGCAGACTAATGCAGATGAAATTGTATCTCTTGCCTTTATAATTTTTGGCTATTTTCCACAGAGAAATTTTTACATTCTTATGTGTATACTGTATCTGCATCATTCCCAGTTGCATGGCTAGGTCCTCGTAAAGGCAGTGCTAACTTCAGCAGCCCTGAACCTCAACATAAGGACCTTGTTACATTGCCTTGGTGACTATCTGGTGCAATTAACACTGATTGCATGTGCTAGGTTTGATTCTGACATGCTGCACTGAAATGATGACAGAAAGCCACAGATATGATCAAATACCAAGAGCTGAAGTTAACATTCTCTACTGTCAGATGAGAATAGTAGTTTACAGCATTTTTACCATGGCTGAACAGAAAAAAGATGGCATGGTATCCAACCACATCAACCTGCTTCTGCCCCAGCAGATCCCATTTTCCTTTAAACTTACTTTTATGTCACATTTTTCTATTTCGCATATATCTGTTCTAAGCTTTTTAACAATATTGGCTAATGTATTAAGAAATTGCTGTTAGTAGTTTCACAATTACTTTTGCTAAAAACATATGAATAGTTATTACCATGTTTATAGTATTATTATTACATCTTAACCTTGCACTTCATTGCTAACCAAAAACAATTCTAGTAACACAAACACTCTAACTTAAGAACATACTGTATCACTGTTTTCCTCTCTAACCAACAAATATGACATTAAACCCTTGTTGGATAAGACAATAATTTCTGCATTTGAACATATATCTCAACTCATTTGTGCAAAACAAATGTTTTAAACCTAAATATTCTGTGCTTGCATTGCAGTGTTGGCCAAAGGGGGGTTTTGTTGAGGTAAGACAGACCTCTTCAAAACTGCTCTTCCAAGCTGTTGTGGGAAATAGCAACCTTAACCTTGGCAGGACGAGGGAATGTGAGCAGCAGGAGTGATATTTTGCCGGCCGTCTCAAGAATCCAACTAGTGTCCAGACTTGGAACAGATAATAGCTGGAAGACATCTAGTTCAGCATTTATTCTGGGTTGGATCCAGCAGTCAAGCCAATCTATCATAGAATTAGACGGAAGTGTTGTCTAGGTAAGGGATTGACCACTCAGCTGGTAAAATGTGTTGTTCTCTCAAGGATGTTACAGATTCTTTTCTTTCTTGTAGGGTTTTTTTTTCTTTTTTTTCCTGAGCATGAAAAACACTGAAACAAAAAAAGGGTACAGCATACTGTGTCTGCTGTATAAATCAGTATACTTCATTGTTACCGCAGGAATGAAGACTTGAAAATTTGTTTTCCACCACCTTGTGCTCTGTATTGCATTTTTATCTGTTTAAAATAAGGCAGCCTGCTCTTGAAGCAGAATGCTTACATTTGACACCATCAGAGAGTGTTGTGTCCAAAAGGCTGGTTGGTTTTCGTCCAGCTAACAGTAGAGAGAGCTGACAAAATGGAAACATTTCTTTGCTGATGGCTGACACCTATTTTGCAGAGGTGGAAACAGATGCAAGGCAGAGGAGAATCCAGATTTCAGGCTCTTAGGTAGAAAGCACATGAAGAAGTTCAACCCTGAGTAATCCTGGGGCCATGAAGAGCCCCAAGCCTCTCTGTGCAGGTTAGATGGCTCCAAAGACCATGGGCTCCTTCTACATCCCACTTGTCAGAGCCACAAAGTCATCTCCAAACTTCCTTCGTCTCACCTCCACATCTCCAGTGAAGGAATGTGCAGTGGAGAAACAGGCTTCCACTCCTCTGCTTCTGCAATGGCTTCAGCATCTATTGCAACATGAGTGAGTCTAGCCCAAAGAGACACGGGAGAGTATGTCACAGGCAAAGTGACTGACAATTGGCGCAGGGCTTGGATCGTCATTAGTTTCGCATCTATTTTTATGGTTTTGTTTTGGATTTTTTTTTCCTGAGCGTGAAGCTCCCTCAGACATGCCCCTTATCACAGAGGAAAACTCTGCATAATTAATTCTCAACATAATGGTCCCAATTCCTAATTAATTTATTCATTCTCTTGCTGTATAACTGTTTCTCTAGTTAACTGACTGACTTTAGTAATAGTTCTCTGCATAATTGATTCATATTGCTGTTGATTCTCCCCATTTTTATTTAATACCAGAAATGATTTGCTGTATAACTGCTTCATTGCTTAACTCATTATCTACACAATTGCTTGGTATCGTAATTGATTCACTGCTTAACTGTCTCACAGGATAATGAAGAGCAAGTAACGGCCATCCACTTTTCACTTCCATTTCCCTTCCTGATGATACCTGTGAACGGCATCACCGACATCAGCCTCTTCCTTTCTTTACATGAAAACCCAAAGCTTTCCTGACACCCCTTTTACCCCCTCAGCCCATTTCAAAATGACACTGTGATCACCAGTCCCCTGGCCCTTATTCTGATGCCTCCAGCCCCCTTTAGTATCCTTCCTCATCCCACTCCCAGCTGCATCACACAGAGCCTGCCGAGCTTCAGCTCTGTATCTCTCGTATATTCACAATGCCATCTCACTCCATTTTTTAAACCTTTACGCTCATCCCTTCTGTCCTCCTTTCACCACTTAGGTTCATGCCTGTCCCCTCCATGGACATTTTTGCCTAATGACTCTTGTAATCTTTCTTTCGCACATTTATGCCTGGAACACCCCTCCAGACTACTCCAGAAAGCCTTTACTCTGCCTCCGCACCTTCTGCACTGCATACAATGCCTACAATGCCAGAGGCCACTACAGTATTACTATCCCTCATATGACAGTGGTAAAACTTTAAAACTGCTGGCAACGCACCCAGATTGCTTACACGTCCTCATACATACCGTCACACTGCTCCTGATCCTAATTCTCTTCACAACATATTATGTCCTTCTTAAAAAGCACACGTAGGCTGGTGACTTTGTCTTGTGTATTTGCACTGCCCTGCCTGAGATATCTGGGGAAAAATGTAAATAATAAATGCATTTCCAGAAAGTTAAAAAGCCAATGCGCAACCATCCTTAGCTTCTTTCTTCCTGCAGAGATGACCCCAAAACTCCAATCTACTCCTCCTCTTTTCAGTTGCTTGGAAATTTGTTCTGAAATTCAGAAATTTTGTTCTGAACCTTCCCACAGTATGAGTCAGATCTCCAAAGAGTGATTAAAAAGCAGCAAGGAAAGTCCTGCCTGACAATCCCACTGCAGGACTCCTTTAGGAAAGAAGACCAAGGTTGTGAGGAAATTAAATTCTTGTTTTCAACTTATATGATTCCATATGTGTAAAGATAAAGAGAAAATAAGTAACTCCTATGGGCAATCTCCTCCCTTATTTCTGCCTTCCTGCATATGGCAATCAGGAGCAGCTGCCGCTGCTCTTCTGTGCCATGAGAATGATTCTTCCTGCCTTTATTTAATCAAAGGTGGTGAATACATCAATATTTTGTATACAAGGTAATTCTTGGGTTGGCAGAAAGGGATATTAGTCCAAATTGTTCTCCATTATAAGGCACTCAGTTCTGATAGCAAAAGCAACACAGATCGTATTTATCTGTTCATTCTACAGGCAAAACATGTCTGATGAGAACATAGCAAAATTTAATATTCTAATATAAATGCCATTTCTTATTGCTGTCAACCATAGCACTTGAATAAATATTATACCTCCTTCCTTCAAGAAATCACGATGGGGTTATTTCTGACAATTGAACCAGCTTCCACGGAGACATGTTCTGCTGGTGGTTTCTGCAAGGAGCTTGGTGCATGACCCCACTTGAAGATCCGTGAAGTGGCTGTTTAGCAACTTAGGGGATCAGGTCAACTGGTTTAAACCTTGTCTGGGTCCTAAGACTTTGAATTGGAGTGGCACCTACAGCCAGCACTATTAGCAGTTACTGCCATCTATGGGTAGGATCATTTTAGCTTTATTCCTCAGTGATTGTTTCTTCGTTACAAATAATATACCTGTTCTCATACATAAACAAATATACTAGAAGAAATTACATCAGTCATCACTGATTTCTCCACTAAAAAAGAAAACGAAATAACAGAGGAAGGACTTCATCTACACATCCACCTGAAAAGAATGGGAGAAGATTGTGAACACTTAAAACGATCATCTGCCATAGACGAGGAAAAAATGACATTGCTTTATTTTCCTTCTTCAGTATGCTGGGTGCGGCCTTCGCTTTAAAACCACCGAGACACACTTATCCCTGGTACAACAGCACTGAAATGACTCCAAATGCACCTTATCATTTGCATATTCATTTGAATGCTGTTATAGCCTTTTTTTTTTTTTTT
>VYZW01003545.1:55068-66375 GCA_013401315.1 Balaeniceps rex | reverse complement strand
AAGACTTAAATTGGTTACCCTGTACTGATCTTTAAGTAGGATAGCTAAGGTATAGTTGAATTTTCTGCCCACCTAAGTGTTTTAAAATATAATGTCTTTGAGGACAGAGAGTTCTGCCTCCTGACCATTTACCTCATGTTCCATCTTAGGTTTTTTCTGTCAGCTAGTTTATGCACTAGCATTAAATTTCCCTGAATGCGTGATTTCTGTAATACTGGTATTTGGGGAATGTGTTGGTAATTCTCCTAATAGCAATTTAGTGTATAAAGGGCAACCAATGAAGGTTTGCTTCTTTAACAAAGAACGGAAAGAGTCTGTGGATTTAGTCCTCAAAGCTATGAAGTGCTCACAGCTTCCACATTTTATGCCGATAACAGTAAAGGACACTTGGCAGGATTTTTGTAGGATGCCGTCTTCTTGGAGAGCATCTCGGAAGTGCAGCAGTAGCATTGTATTCTGTTCTAAAGCTCTTGTGCACAGAGCTTGTTAGTCAGATACTTTTTCAGTTTCAAGCAAGCTGCAATAATCCCAACACACAATCTAATATTTTGTCATAAATGAAAAATATTTGGGGTAGTAAGGAAACTCCTGGAAAGCAAACATGTTGATTGAATATTCTTTCTTAAAAATAATTTATGTTTTGTTTATCTTTTTTTCAGATGTAAGCATCTCTGCATCATCATCTTTACAAAGCAAAGGGGATATTTCCTTATTGGGAAATAGGAAGCTTTTTTTTGACACTCATGCACTGGTATGCCTCTTGGAAGAAAATGGTAATTTGCTGGAAGCGGATAGCTATGTTTAATGTCATTTCATGAGTGTTTTTTTAGTTTACAAAGTTTTTTCTACTTCCAAAAGGAAATGGTGAGCTTATATAACTGTGATTGGAATAATTTAGTATCCTACTGGTAAATAAAAATGCTAAGGAGAAATTAGATTTTAAGAATTGAAAGTAAAAAACAGTTTTGAAGGTAGTTGTTTAAAATGTATTAGTTGGATTCCTACATATTTAGTATATAGCACCTTGAATATCTAACAATGTGTTATAATAGGATTGAATATGGACTACTATGTAAAATGCAGGTTTTAGGATATAATGTAGAATACTATATAAAATATGGCTGCTCTTATGCTAAAACACAGGAAAGGGAATAGATTATTTTGGATTCTTGCTAATGTTGCTGAGGTGGGGAAGGTGCCTGAAGTGAAGTTCAGTACAGCTGAATTGACTTCTGACAGCTCTCCATCCATGACTTTTCATGGAGAGGTCCCAGTCCCTTTTTCCTGCCATGTGGCTTCATCTCTTTCCATGTGCCAACCTAATTCTCAGAAAACTGCAACTCTTCTGCTTGATTGGTATTCTGAGACGCTAGTTTAATGAGCTCACAGAGCAGTTGCTCCAGGTGAGCACCAGGACACATGCAAACTGGCAGGACGAGGGATAAGAAAAGAGAGAGAGAGGAGGGATATCTCTTCCTTTTGGTAGTGGCAAACTATTATATCAGCTCAGCTATTGAAAGCGACTCACTTTCAGACCACATACGTGCTTTCTGCTTAACTGCTAGTTAGCTTGAAACATGCTTTTGCAAGTGTTTCTTCTCATAATGGTTAAATCTTGTTCATGACATTTACTCCTACGTTTTGAAAGTGGAAAAACTGAGGGTATTTCTAGGGGCAATGTTCTACAATAGTTTCCAATATATTCCATTTAAAAGGTTTTTAATAGGGACTCGGAGGCTGGTAGGCCTAAAATCAGAGCAGTTAGCTCTGTTTTCAATTGTTGAGTTTTGCACATCTTCAGTGGTTCTGAAGATTTCTAGTATACTGAAAGTAGGTATCTGCTTTCCAGGGTCAGAATTCTTGCTCATAGAAATAACCACATATGAGAGACGGCATTCCATAATACTTCTAGAAAGTTTCCTGCATTTATCCTGCTGACATTGTGAGAGTTCTGTACTACAGAAGCAGCTAGACTATGTCACAGACATAACTTTGGGGTGGAGGAACTTTGGTGTACTGACTGGTTGTGTTCTTTTGTTAGTGCTGGATCAAGAGGAGTATATTTTATTATCTTTCATAACTGACATTCGTTTTAACTTGGTGCTGAGTATTAGCAAGTGGCATTTCTGTGAACTGTCCAGATTGAGGTCTCTCTCTGAATGCTGTTGCATTTTGTTTTGCTTAGGATTCACTACTCGGCAGTCGGAGGTCATTGTATCTGCATTAGTGAAAATTATGAACACCAACCTGGATATGATTTACAAGGACATGGTCACCAAAGTACAGCAGGTTAGCTGAAAGACGGTGGTGGGGTTGAAGTAAATCAAAACCCAGTATGCCTGCTAATGAAATATATGTTGCTATTTATTACTGTTAGACACTATTTTAAAAGTTTGAAAGTGAAGAACAAACATCCCTGTGTATTTATTGGCTAGTGAATTTTGTCTTGAGTTTATCAAATACTTAGCAAAGTGTTGTGGTGGACCTTGAGCTTTAGGTACTGTGAGTTGATACGCAAACCACAGGTAGTTTTTTGGTTTCAACCTTATTGTAGCATGAAATAGAATTACTGAGAAGGCTTTTAGACAGACATAGGAGGTATTCAGTGCATGGATTTGAATAGTTACAGCTCCTACATACATTCCTTTGTAGACTCATAACAAGGAAGTACAGATTCCTTCAGTGATTTACTACCCTGTTATGTGGTACCTTTTTATTTATCTCTTTGTGTCACAATGGCATTTGTATTGGATTAGAATTGAGCTGAATTTCTTTTTTTTTGTATCATGTTTTTAGGGCATGATTGGTGTGGTTGTATACGCTGGTAACATACAGGAACATGTATAGTTTGGATGCTGATATTGAAAGTTATCTCCTTTTCCTTTGATGCATACATTGTTCATGGTATCCTCTAAACCTACCCAGCACATACGTCTTGGTGTGAGGAAGTGAAGAAAACTCGCTTGGAAATAGACTGATAATACTGAGTATCTACAGAGATCCTTCCTGGCTACCAGGAAATTGCATGCAACTGAACTGAATTGTTAGCTTTGACTTGTGAGGGAATGATTGTTTTAATGGATAATTGTGTCTGGAGGCAAGGCTTCTTGTTCTAATACTGGCTGTGATTTTTTGGGGGCCCTTTGTCAGGTCATACAAAGGTAGATCCATGTAAGGAATTGGAAATGACAGTGTTGAATATTGCCGCGCTGAGCTCTTAGGCATCTGGCTCCAGAAATGAAACTGAAATTCGGAGTAAGACATGATTCACTGCATGTGGAACTTAAGTATCTTTGAATGGGATTCACAATATCTGGTATGCTGGAATGCCCTGACACGTAAGCTAGTCAAATAGACAATGCTGACAAGAAGCATAGCTGAAGTACGACCTCTTGGTTGTACTCTTGAGGCTGGGATTCATGGCCCCAAGTCACCTTCTGAACACAGGCTTTAACTTCATAGTAATAAGGCTGCTGTCTTAAAATGTGAGAAACCAGCAGCTGCTGTCTCCATAGTATAATAGTCTTGGCAGTGGGGCATCTCATTAAGAAGCGGAATACCTGGATTTTGCACCACCTTCCATCTAGGGAGGCTTCAGCTCATCTTTCCTACCTCCTAGATTCCAAGCAAAGCAGACATGGGCGGGCTTTCTCCCCCTGTGCCAAACTTGTTCCGCAGTCAATCAGAGAATGCAATGTTAAAGGGACCCTTGCTCCCATGTGATTATATTTTACAATAAGCAGTCATTGCATCTCTGCCTCCTTCTACGCCCAGCTTTTTTTGAATGAACGTAGACAGGTTTTCCTTTGTTGCTCCTGATGGTAGGTGTTTTCTGAGACTGTCTGGTAGATTCCACCCTCAGGTGACTTTCTGTCATTAAGATTGAAATGTGTGGGTTTGTATGGCATGCTAAGATAGAAGCAGCTCAGGAGGTGTGTATGCCACGAACTCTGGGCAACATGATTGAACCTGTAGTTCCTTATAGTCTTTGAATGCATAAAAGCTTATGCAAAATAAGAATGATGAGTTGGAAGAGGATTTGGAAAGTTGTTGATGTGGCTATTACCATTAGGCCCTGATTGGGTATGTAAAAGATAAAATATTACACTGGTTAGATAAAGCCTTAGGGGGAAAAATATATATGTGTGTGTATGTATAGAGATGAAGAAGAGAACAGACTCTTCCGTATTCTTTCTCTGTTTTACTGCGCTCAGTGAAGAGGAGAGAGAACAAAAGCAAGCTGGAGGCATCAGGGACTAAGAGAGGAGGTGTCTGTCCATGGCAGTACTCTTTCTGTAGACTTTTTGTAACATGTCTAGTACACTGAGCCATTTTTTTTCAGTGTTGTGGTCAGGTAGCCTGGTGAGGCTTCTCCAGATGCCACTTAAACATATAATTCTGTAAGTTAGAATAGTGTTTCCTGACAAAAGTGAAGTTAGAGTGCTGCATCAGATTTGTAGGGTTCTTAGTCCAGAATCAAAAGCAAGGGACTACTTATTAGGGGGAGGTCTTCAGACAAGAGAAGGCAGTCCCTACTTGCATGTGTGGATAGCATAGGATCTAGAACGATGTCTACAGACTTCTCCATCCTTGAAAGTCGCAGAGAATTCTTGTTAGTTTTCTCTCAGCTCACTATAGCAGACTGAGAAGAGCAATTAAAAGTATAAGTATAGTGCATGATTCTGAGTAGTGAAACAGAGCAAGCCCCCTTGCAGGGGAAGGTAGAAGAGGTAATTACAAAAGAGTATGGTTGCACTGAGAAGTTTTGGTCTGAAAGCCAGCTTTCCTCATTTAGCTCAAAGACACATCTTCCCTCCCTAATGCCTTTGCTAGCTTAAGAATTTGAAGAGTTGGAAGAAACTATTTCCTAGACTATTAATTGAATTATTCTGATCTGTGTTAGCACTGCTAATTTTGTCAAATGTTACCAACACTTGAGCCTAACTTGCTTATTCTGTCACTTATCTTGCTTTCTGAAACTCAATCAGATAATCAATCTGAAATTGCTGAATTAAAAATTTCAGGCTACCAAAATAGCCTATCGTATTTGTAGGTACAGATGAGAAAAAGCATTATAGTTATGATATGTTCTGAGGTTTTTCTTCCCTCTTTTAAAGGAAATTGCACTTCAGCAAGTAATGTCCCATATTGGTGGCGTGAAAAAGGACATGATTATTTTGGAAAAAAGTGAATTTTCAGCACTTCGTTCAGAAAATGAGGTAAAAATCACTATCTTGGAAAGTGCTATTCTAGCACTTACTTATTTTTTCCAATGATGTAAAAAAGCATCTTGTACCCAAGGGGTTGGCTCTGGGGCCTACATTAACACTTTCATTAATGACCTTGTTGATGGGGCAGAGTGCACCCTCAGCAAGTCTGCAGATGATACAAAGCTGGAAGCAGTGGCTAATACACCAGGCAGTTGTGCTGCCATTCAGAGGGACATCAACAAGCTCGCGAAAGGGGATGATGGAAATCTTACGAAGTTGAACAAATGGAAATGCCAAGTCCTACCCCTGGGGAGGAATAGCCCCATGCACCAGGACAGGCTGAGGCTGACCAGCTGGAAAGCAGCTTGGCAGAAGAGGCCCTGGGGGTCCTGGGGGACACCAAGTTGACCATGAGCCGGTGATGAGACTTTGTGACACAGAAGGCCAACAGCCTCATGGGCTGTGTTAGGAGGGCTGCCAGTGGGTCAAGGGAGGCGATCCTTCCCCTCTGCCTGTCACTGGTGATACTTCATCTGGAGTGCTGGGCTTCCCAGTGCAAGGGAGATGTGGACATGTTGGAGAGAGTCCAACAAACATCCACAAAGAACAGTAAGGGACTGGAGCATCTGACATGAGGAAAGACTGCGAGAGCTCGGACTGTTTAGCCTGGAGAAGAGAAGGCTCAGCAGGGATCATATCAAATATATGTATACAAATATTTGAAGGGAGGGTATATAGAAGACAGAGACAGGGTCTTTTGGTGTTCTTGTGACAGAACAATAGGTAGTTGGCACAGACCAAAATGCATGAAATTCTATTTAGATGTAAGAAAACCCTTTTTACTGTAAGAGTGGTAGAACACTGGAATAGGATACCCAGAGAGGCTATGGAGTCTCTATCCTGGAGATACTCAAAATCCAACTGGACATGGCCCTGAGCAACCTGCTCTAGTTACCCCTGCTTTGAGCAGGGGATTGGACTGAATGATCTCCAGAGAGAGTTAATAGAAGGTGCTACAGCTATACCTACTTCATGTATCTTTTGAAAGAGGTAAAGTAATAGAATGAGTTAGAAAGGACCTCTGGAGAGCGTTAGGTAGTTGCAGGCTGCAGTACGAATGCCATTTAGCTGTCTCTTCTTAAAGCTGAACAGACCCAGCTCTCGCTCCTCCTCACCCTCCACCCCCAACATCGTGTGCTCCAGCCCCCTGGTGACCATCTTGGTGACCCTCCACTGGACTTGCTGCAGTATGTCAACATCTGTCTTTCACCAGGGAGCCTAAAGCCGGAAACTGCACTTCTAGTGCAGGCTCACAAGTGCTAAATATGGGGAAATAATCACTTCCCTTGGCATGCTGGGTTTACTCTGGCTCATACCATCCTATGTGTTTGGCCACCTTTACTGCTGTGGGACATTGCTAGCTTCTGTCTTGTGCTGTTGTTTGCAAATGCACAGCACTGAGTATACACATGCATGGATCTATACAAATACTGAGGACATAGAGTTAAACCACACTCGTTTTGCCTTCCTTTTCACGTTATGGATTATAGTCATTGTTACTGATCATGCAAATTTATTAGTATTTCTAGATTTGTGTGTTTTTATATACAGTAATAAAGTGTACATTTTTTTTCTACTCTCCCAGAAAATAAAGCTTGAACTCCAGCAGATAAAGAAGCAAGTCATGGTAAGATGACTTACCATGACTTACCAATATAATTAAGAATTGACACCTGTCTAGTTTGGTTTAAATAGAAAATAATTGTGCTTTCAAGATTTTATTTTAAAAGCTGCGCTTAATTGTTGTGATATATGTAGGATACTGTAATTGCAGTTGATAATACACTGTGGGCTGCAGCAAAAACAATTTCATGCATACTTCATTTATAGTGACAGAGAACTGTGAATGGTACAATGCGTGAAGGAAAATTTAACTGAAGGGTTTTTTGGGGGAGTATTTTGGGGTTTTGTTTTTTTGGGTTTTTTTTAAACTTAGACGTCCTTATTTAGATTCAGAAAGTGGCTAGCTGCCATGTCATGGTTAAGGCTGAGTGAAGTTCTGTATTTAGGACTGCCTGTTACATGTAAAGACTCAACATACTTTTAAAATTACAGCACTTTCTAATTGGTTTGGGGTTTTTTTTGTTGGGGGTGGTTGGGGGTTTTTTGGTGGTTTTGATTTTGTTGGGTTTGTTGGTTGGTTGGTTGGTTTTTTTTGTCTCAAGACTTATCTGTTAGCTGTCCAGAATTTAAAATAGCTTTTAAATGGCTTCTTTAGGCCACTAAGTTTGGGACCATTATGTTTGGTCCCACTTGTTTGGGAGCAAATAACCTTTGCAAGAAAACAGACTCTCTGGAGATAACTTACTCTGTTAATTATCATACAGATTCTTATTCTTATCAAGTTTAAGCATCGGTGCTGTGTTTCTGTTCTTTATGGTTGCCTTGAATAGCACTCCAAACACCTTTCTACTATCAAAACCAAGATCATCTCAAAATTTATTGTTTCAATGGGTGTGGAGTCATAAGCAGCCTTTACACAGAAACAAGCATTCTTGCAAGAGTGATTAAGATTGGAAACTGGGAAACATTAACTGTTTTCAGGGATTATGGTCATCTGACTTGAGAACTGCTGTTTCCTGCTGTGATGTCCTCCTTAGCTGGAAGGATGGAGCATTCTTCTTTCCCTAGGATTTGTCCATGAAACTGGCAGAATATTGGACTTTTTGAGCTGGCTGACAATGTGGTCAAAGTCAGCCCAGTGCCTCCTTGCTGTTTCTTTCCTATTCTCTTCAATTTCTTTTTGCACTGTCATCTCCAAAAGGAGAACATAAATTTCTCAAGGCCAATCCTGCATGTTTTACATTGTGTTATGAAATGCTTAATGCATCTGGGTTTTCAGAATACCATTTTAAAATACATTTGGCATCTAATTTTTGAATTGTAACTTATTTTATGGTTTTAGTTGTGTATGAACAAGTTAGTGTAATTCACTGATAGAACATGAAGGATCTGAGTCATCTTTTCTTAAAAGCTAGATGTCTTTAATTAAAAATTAACATTTTACTTTTAACTGTAAATATAAAATAACTTGCCCTTGTGAGAACTACATTTGCTCATACTTGGTCCTCTAAAAGACAAGAAGACACAATGTTGTAAAAGTTTAAGAAAAATTTATTTCTAATTTTTTGATTCATTAAACTGTAATGTATATAATGACATCTAATTATAAACCACTTAAAAAATTCAGACATAGAAACTGAGTCTAATTATTGTTCATACCAACTTAATGAACTCTTGACTAGTTGACATTGGCCTACTTGAGAGATGCTTACTTGTTTTTAATAGTAGAATCTCCCAGAACATCAGCAATCTTCTGCTTCTCCCACACATTCATCTGATCAGCAGTTTGCCTCATGACAAACTGTCAGCTGGCTGGAATTCCTGCCAGGAGGTTGCATTAAAATGGCAACCGTCGCTGAGAAAAGCAGGAATCACTTACAGCTATTGATGAAGTAAAATGCAAGTGTACAACTTATGGTAGTTTAAAAATACAATAAACATTTCCTGACTTCTAAAATGTCTGTAGCTTTTTCTGAAAGCCCTACATGTAGTCTTTAGAAACATATTTTCTTTTACATTGGAAGGTTAGAAACTGCTTTTAAAGTTATTTTGAGCATTGAGATTGCTTCATGGAGGAAGTCCAACTTACATGTGTACCTAGGCATGGATTTTTAGAAATCAGAGAGAGTTATGGGATATATGAAACAATCCTGGCATTTATAGAAGGATGTGCTCTCGATTAACTGCTGCTCTCAGTGTTCTGGGTTTAAAAGCAATTATTATGAGATCCAATTCGTACTATAGAACATGAGTATTTCCCAGGGGAAGAACAGGAATACTTACACTTTTGAAAATTATGTACATTAATTGGAGAGAGGCTTGATTCCTGAGATATGTTAAGAAAGGCACAATATGTTTGTCTAATTTTTTCTGCCTATGATTAAAGAGAAAATCTTGCTTGCTGCTTTATCAATTTTTTCCCATTAGGATGAAATTACCAAAGTTCGTGCAGATAACAAGTTAAACCTAAACCTAGAGAAGAGCAGAGTAAAAGAATTGGTACGTTTTGGTTACTTTCTTCTAGAAACATCTAAACAGTGAGTAATCTCCAAATTTGGGTAAGAGCATCTTACCCAAAGAGCATTTTCATATTAATCTATAGTATCATTCAGCTTCAAGATGGTATTAATCCAAGTTACTCATCTTTATGCTGCTATATAGTATATAGGTGCCATGTTTCGTTTTGTATGTCTTGTCTATTTTGATAATGTTTTAATATCAGGATTAACACATTACACTTAAATATATTAGATACTTAATCTAAATATGCTGACTAGCTGCCTAGAGGTTTTCTATGTTATTAGTATATCTGTTTCTCTATTTTCACACTTAATTGAGTTTATACATTTCATTAAATTTATCATCATTGAAGATGTTTCATTTCCCTATAGCTAGAGAATCTATAGCATAGCTAGTTGGTCAGGAAATAGCTATTGTGAAAATAGGTGTAATTTTTTTTTTTTTAATTGTAACTAATACTAGTTCAGATTGTTTTGAACTTTGAAATATCTAGTAGAACTGAATTGATGTGTTCTTAAATTAGAATAACGTAGATGAAGAATTAGAAGACTAACAAGTTTTTGCATTATATGTGGCACTCTAAATGTTAGAGTTCTGTTTCCGTAGATCTTTTTTGAATAGCTTTTAGGATCTTAAAGAAATTGCATCTTCTACATTGAAAGATCTTTTAATGACATTTTTCTATTAATTTTATTTCTTATTCAGTCCTTTTTCCCAGGTGTGTAATGAAGACTTAATATTTATTTTCATTTCTCTTTTGTGTGTGCCCCTTGAAGTTTTTCACAATGATTAGTTTAGGTAACAGCTGTGTCAGTGATCTAGTATAATGACTAACAGTCTGTTATCCCATGATACATACTTGAATAAAGTACAATTTGAGGAGGTAGAATTCTTGTTTAAAGGCTAATACTTTATGCTAATGTTTTAAAAAAGCATCATATGAAATGTATTAACTGTGTAGATCATAAGCTTTGCAATACTTTGGTCTTACAAAACCTATTTAAAACCATTTCACCAGTGATAAATTAGGCACTAGTGTTTTCTTGTATATTTATGTAGGATCCTGGAATCTGGACTCTGTTGCTCAGAACACTACATTATTTTGACTGCCTCCCAGGAAAAGCAAACTGTGCATGTCAACTTTCTCCTAAGAAAGTTGACCAACTTTGTCATCTGTTGTGCAACTATAATTTCATAGTTTCTATGAAAACTACTCTTTTCTTTTTTTTCCTTCCCTAACTCACCCACTTTAATTGCAAGCTCTCCCATGCATGAACAGCAAAGGAAAAAGGCAGATGAATGGGGAGCAGGTTGTAGCATATATGCTAACTTGGGTGTGAGACGTAATCCAGTATTTTCTATACTAGGCAGAGCATCACTATCATATTTACTTGGGTTGTAATGTGATTTAGGACTGAATATCTAGTTTTCTGAGAATAAAACTCAGGATAATTGAAGGTTACTGTGCATTCTTACTAAGTTACTATTCGGAAGAGAAATGTCCTAAGTTTAAATTGATTTAACTTGAAGCACTAAGTAAAATGTTCTTATCCTTCAGTTTTCCTTGGAGTAAGTACTGAAGGAGAATTTCCTAATTTGTCAACACTGACGTGGGCAGTCTTTAATGTTTCAAACTCTAAATGCTTTATCTTTTAATTAGTCCATTCCACTTTACATTTCTTAGGAGAATCCTACATTGCTTAATGCACATCTGTTTATGCTGTGCTTTATATCTGCAATAATACAGATGTGATTTAAAAACTTGAAGTATGGTACAAAATTCCATATATATTCATGTGTTCATGCATCACAGTGCCTCTAAGCTTGCTGTTAAAAATCTCAAGATGCATCTGACAAAACTGAATTTTCTCTACACTGTGAAAAACATGGACTTAAGCAGAAATCTCCCTGTTGAATTTCAGGGAGGGAATTTAACCTTGTCTTTACTCCTTTT
>VYZW01003545.1:11837-48337 GCA_013401315.1 Balaeniceps rex | reverse complement strand
TATCTAGCCTAAATCTCCCCTCCTTTAGTTTAAAACCATTACCCCTTGTCCTGTCACAACAGGCCTTGCTATATATGTCTATGTAATCAGTACATCTTTGCCTGTATGCCTGAGCATCTGATGAATAGTTGCTAAAATAATTTAGAACTAATTTTAAATATAAAATAGATACTATGCAAATAAATTTCTCTTCAGGGCAGGTGAAAGGAGGAAGCGAAACATTATAGAGCAGCATTGGCCTTGAATTAGCGAAGTGTCAGGAAAACCAGCACTTCTTTGTGAGTGTTCTAAACAAGGAATAAAGTTAATATGTCATTCAGGAAAAGGACACTGTAAATAGAACATAATTATTATTTCCTAGTCCATAAAGTCTTCAAGTGTGATGTAAAAGCTTGTTACTCCTATCCTATGTGCATAGATGCAAAATCTCCAGTTTCCTCTGATTTTTAAAGATCAGTGTAGCAATCTTTCTAACACAGTCTCATCATGTGTACCACATGTACTTATTTGGCATTCCGAAAAGGTAGAAAATCCCTCCATATATTTCCAAACAGAAATTCTTTCAAAGGGAGACCTGAACTGAAAGAATGAGCCTTTTGGTACAGGTGAGAAGCAAATACGTAAAGACATACTACTAGATATATCTTGAAAAGCAACAGTTGAGTGTCAAATGATCACTAAATTCATAAACAGGAGACCTAAGTTGGCAAGTCTCCATTTTTTTTTTTGCTGTAAGAGTCTGTATCATGCTGTACATTGTCTTTAATTTGAATCAGTAGCAATTCTAAATGTACAGAAATACTTTTCAGTTCTCTTGACTTCACGTTTTGATTTTTAATTTGCAGAGCTCTTTCGAAAGATGCAAGTGGAAAATAAATGGGACTGTTTTACCATAAAACCACTTCAGCTGTGAAAAACTCCAGTAGCTCCCCCTTGGTTCAGAAATGTATCTGTTCATTTCCTGCCTGGCAGGAAAAAAGTATAAAATAAAAGATTTAATCTAGAAATGTTAGAGCTCCAGACTCTCTCTTTAAGTTAGTTTGCAAGTATAGAGGAGGCAGCTAAAGCTGAGCCAGCTCTGATTTGCTCTCGGGAAGAGTCCATGTCTATTGAGAGTATGCATGAATAGCAGTCTGTCTACATTAAAACTAGTTGTGAGTTTTCCCTGTGAACTTCCACATTCACACAGCAAAGACAGGAGGTTCTTTAAGGGTTTATTTCTTTTGGGGGAAGGAGATTGAGAATCATTCCATTTTCTGGAAAACCTAAGTTGATGCTAAAGCTTCTTTGTGTTTTCTGGAAGAAATCAAGATCCAGAGTTCTTAGAAAACTGTATTTACTTATAATATGTTAGTGGGAGTACACTGAATTTAACTGCTTGTCTTTCTTGCTTTCCCTCTTGTTTTCAGTAAAAATCCATAAGGGAGCGGTCTCCTTTTCACTGGTGTGTATTAGCTAAATTGTTTGCTTCAAGTATTTTATTACTGTTAAATCACATGCTGTCTAGCCCTTTCTTTATTGGAAGCGTTGATTGCATCATTCATTTCCCAGAATTTTGTAGAGTTGTACTTAAAACCATGAGTTGACAAATGGAAACATTTTTAATGTAGGTATGAAATCTGCTTCAGTTTTTCTAACCACGAATGTTTTGGTTTACTAGAATAAGCCTTATTCTAGTTGTGAATAGTCACTTAACTGACCTTTTCATAAATGGTGAAATCCTAGCTCCATGCAGCTATTAACAGTTCCTATTGACTTTGGAGGAGGTGTGCTTTTACCTTCTAGGTATTTTGAGTCATACCGCTTCAGTGGACTTTTCTTACTCTTGCTACCGTCTGTAGACCTCGCACAGGAAAACTGGTGGGATTTTTTGTAGTTTTTTTTTTTTAATCAGCAAAGTTAGCTTAATTCCTGTGACTGGTTCCTTTGAACTACTGGTTGCAAGGTGTGAACAAGACTTAGTTTTGCATCTCCCACTGAGTTTTCAGGAATCAAGTAAACTGCCTTTATTATGATTTCTGCAAGACAGTTCAATATTTAACAAAACTGCTGTGTAAAGTCTCTTTTCAGGAATAAGTACACTGTAAAATTAATTTTTTTTAATGTTTTAATATATTGGGAAAAGTTGTATTCAGAAAGTAAATATTGATTAGTTTGACAATTGTGATTTCTTTTTAATAATTTTTTCCTTCAGTTATCTGTATCTTGAATTTATAGGGCTTTTTGTGGTGGTTTTTTTTTTTAATGGGAGGGTTTTTGTTGTTTTTTAGAGTAAAGCTTTCTGTATAAGCAATTAATTTTCTTCAGCCCCTAAATAGAAATTTCATTTGCAGTCAAATATGTGCATGGAATTATTGGGGTTTGCTTTAATCAGAAACAAGTGCATATGCTCTTTGAGATGGAGAGCCCGCTGTGTCTTTGTTAGGAAAGCTTCCTTTGGCTTAAAACAAGTTTTTTTTACCCTGTTACCAAACATTTTAAAGCAACAGTGTTGATTCTTTATTTTACACTTAAATTCTGCATCAGAGCAATTGCCTCTTACCCTTAACATGCAGTTTTGTAACTAGATAAAGATCATAGAGGGAAGATATCAGTGTTTGCATAGTGTTCCTTTGAAATCTGTCCATTCCAAGAAAGAAGATTCCGGTTTTCTTGGGAGGATGCCCAACTGGTATCAAAAGCAAAATACTGGAAATGACTGACAAAGTATTGCGGCAAATATCAATCTTGGGCCAATGTTTATCCCTGTAGTGAGGCACGCTAATGTGTTGTAATATTTCAAATACCCTCCTTCCCTTTGCTGTTCCAGTATGCACCCTTTCAAACTCTTAGAAGTTCGTTAGGTTCCCCATTGTATTCTGAAGTTGTATCAGCTTGATTCAAGTCATGACTAATACTACTTGTGAATAGTCTCTTCTTGTTGCATGAGTAAAAATGTACTGAGGAAAAACAGAAGGGTGGTGTGTTGTGGGTTTGTTGGTTGGTTGGTTGGTTTTTTTCCTGCAGGTAAGTGGCACGTGTTCTGTGAGAACTTTAAACAGAACTGTATGGTACATGAATATAATAATGGCATACTTATAGCAGGCAATTGAATTTGGTCAAATCAAGCGTGTATGCAGGGCTCCAGGGTTTGCTTCAGAACTGATAGGGTGAGTTATAGTTGTGTTGGCAGGGGGTGGGAGGGGAAACAGGGCAGGTTTCTCAGCATGAAGTGTAAAACTCGGAGTTTATACTGTTTATATTTTCATCTCCAGCACGCTTTGGTCCTTCTCCGTTGTCAGAAATCTTGTAGTCCTCTTATGTACGACTGTCAGCAATGCCTGTTACTCCACGAATAGGCAACTATTACATACGTCACTTTTGACTGTGATTTTGTCCAGAATAATTTGTATCGCTCCCAGTCATTCTCCTGTCTTTACGCAGGATCTATTTTCTTATTAGAAAGGTGTACTAAGCATTATATATTTACAAAGTTCTCCCAGTGATGCAAGAAATTAATAAATACAAAGGCCACTTCAGAAGCTCCCTTTAAAGGCTACTTACCACAACCAGATCCAGATAGCGGCTGGAGGTTTTGATAATCTTTCATATCTCGGGTTTCAAAGGAGTCAGTTCTAATGCCTTGTGATTTACATGCAGAGTTCCCTTGTGTTCATTAGACGCCAGCTAGGCCAAGGCACTAACCGCCTTCTTGTCTGAGCTACTGAACTCTTCACCGAGCTTATAAGACCAAATAAACCTACAGGCATGAGCCTATACTAAAAAAATTATCCACTGATGATGCATGAATGAGACTAAGCATGTCTAGTGTGGACGCTGTATGTGGGTTTTACATTTTTTGCTCAGTATTTTTCTTTCCTGTAGTTAGTTACCTTGTCTCACATTGTACTCACATTGCAGTACCGTTCAGAAGTACCGGGTTCTGGGAAGCTGTTAGAAGAAGCTGAAATCCTGTGAAAGTCGAAGGGGAAAAAGTGCAAATAAGGCTCACACTTCCACAAGTCCATAGGAAAACTCTTGCAGAGATTTTAGTATTTTTGTTTCTTCTGAAAAGGAGCCTTGTTTAAAAATTAAGCTTTTTTAGAAGGTTCTGAGTGTTTTTTGGGTTTTTTTTATCCTCCTAGCCACCTTCCAGTCTATGCATTGCAGCATGCTCCTCTGTGTGACTTGTTTCATTTTTAATAATCTGATTTGGGGATACCTGTGACCACAGCTCTCAAAAAAGCTATGCTAAGATACTACTCTCTCCTTTTGCTATTCAGTAAAAATGCATCCAAGACTTCAGAAAAGTTAACAGCATATTGTCTGCTGAGCTGTTAAGTAGTTAACTTGTCTTGTTTGAAACAGGGTCCCCGTTTGCCCTCAGGTGTCAGACCATGCCTGACAAGTTATAAATTTGATGATTCATAAAGGGCGGTTAACTGGGGGGGTTGGGAATGTCTAAGGAAGCTCATCCTGTTTGATAGAGAAAACGGTGGTAGTCATCAGCTAACAAGGCAAAAATATGCTCACCGTGAAAGGTAAATGTTTAATAGAAACCTCATCTCCATTTACATAAATGCCAGTGTTTTGAAAGTTCTTTTCTTTTTCTGCTGTTACCTAACAGGAAAAAAAAAATAAGCATGGTTGTGTACTTGGGCACTCCTAGCTCATTTTCTTTTGCAGTTCCCAACTTCAAATATTCAATATGTCATTTAATAAATATGCTTTTGGATTCTTTTATATGCCATTTGTAGTTTCAGCATTGTTTTCAAGCTTTTTTTCCTCCCTTTGCCCTAAGGCTGTAGAGAGATTTGGAGGAGGGAAGGGTTGGCTTTCAGTTTGTTCTTAATGAGGGATTTAATGTATTTCTTAATGAAACGGTGTTTAATGCATTAAAATATGACCAAAGGCTGTCTTGCAAGCCTTTACTTGTTCACTGAAGTTAAAGGCTTACTTCTATGAAGATTTTGTGATCAATCTTCTGATTTGATACTTGTTTAAGTTTTTGTACAAATTGTATTTCAAGTAGCAATTTAAATATTTCTGTACACTGTTAGTACATCACCACACGCAGCAAAACCACAAGACCCTGAGGTACTCAAATATCTCCGAATAAAACAAGCCACAGGATCATGTATAAACAGATACAAATATGGGGGGAAAATTGCAAGGTGTGCTAGAAGTCTGTGTACTGTATAAATAGCTGAGATACCAAATAGATAAGACTATAACAACAGTGAAAGAAAACATAAGCAAAGCCAGTTACTTCAGTCCATAAATGAAGGTTAAGACACACGGTTCCTCTTTGCTCCTGGACAAAACCCAGCAATAGAGACAGACGGTTGTTTGACAACTGCCTTTGCAGCATGTGTCGCTGCCTGTTCCTTTGACTGGTGGCAGCAGTGTGTTAATCCAGAAAATGGAGGCTTATTTTGTGTGCTTTTCTGTTGTCCTGGGATGAAACACTTCATCACAAATATGTCAAGTTTTATATAAGCTGAATTAGGCTTGGTGGGAAAATTGTAACTTAAACATGTGTGGTGGGGTTGGTTGTTATTTAGATCTTTTATCTATGTTGCTCTAAGGGACTGCGTTTGAGTCCTGATTGCAAACTACCAAAGGATGATTGTTCCTTGCTAATTACCCTTACTGAAGTAACAGGTGGGCTAGGTGATGTGGTGATAAGTCTAAGTCAGAATGAGCTGTAGTGATGTTCATGAGACGGAGTTACTGTAGAGAGATAGCCAAAAAAAGGCCAAAAATAAGAACCGTAAGTTGCTTCTTGAAGCACTGCAAATGAGGGGGGAAATATTTGAGATACATACACATAAGAAAGGGAAAGCTCAAGAAATGGTAATATTAAAGAAGGCCTGTGAGTGATAGCAGGTAGCAAGTTAGTTGCTAAGTTACGAGGCAATTTTGGGCAGCAGCTATGTAGGCAAGGATGGTTTAACAGGTCCGTGCCGAAGTTCCCGTGTTCAGAGATTATATGGAAGCATTACGTCGGCGTCAAATCATCGCACGCAGAGTACAGCAATTCTGTTGCTGGCAAAGGTATCTGCACTGCCCGAGAAAGGAGCTGCCTTGCTTTCTGCTCCACGTAGGGCTGGGGGAGGGGGGGGAGCGCCAGCCTTTGTGCCTCGCTCTGTCCCACACTCAGATGAGTCCTCCAAATTCCAGCTCCTACTGGGATAATTATAGAGGGAAATCCAGCTTTTAAGAGCAGAGAGGTAGTTCCTGCCTATTTTTCATAGCACCTCCTACCAGGGCTGCAAGCACTTAAAAATTCTGCCCCCTCAGAAGAGATCCCAGCCTGCCTGAGGACAGGAAACAATGGGCCTTGGCATAATCTTTTCTGCAGTGGGGATGAAATAGGACTGTTGAATGATAAAAAGAGACTCTAATCTTTTGCTGGGATCCCGAGGGCTGAAGGGCTTTGCTCCCAGAATGGATTCTAGCCTTTCCAAAGACAAAGAATGGTGAATTCAGTAATGAGTCCCTCGCTAGCCAGCATAATAGATTCACTCTATTTAAACCTTGTCCCGAGAGACCTGTATGTGGGTTGCTTTTTTTCATTTGTGGTCTCTGCTACCGTAGAGCTCAGATCGATGAAACTGCTCATCAAATATGTAACTAGCATTTGTAACGGAGATTGATAAATATGGCTATCAGTACAGTTAGGTATTACACAGACTTTGTTTCTTGCACTGGTGCAGTGGACAGACATAGGCTGTTGCCAGAATCTTGATTTCATTCTTTTTGGTATGTGATCAATGTTAGTCAACTAGTCAGACTTAAGCCACGTTTGATCTGTATGACAATTATGATTCTCTGAGCTCTTTCCCTAGTATTTAATTTAATTTACCATGGATTGCTACCTCCAGTAGTATGGGGGACACTTCAAATAATATAAAGGAAAGAATACTTGGAGATGTAAAAAGAAAATTGCATGAAAAGCAGTATAGGTTTACCAAGGGTAGGTTGTTCCAGACTAATCTGGCAGCTTTCTTTGGTAATAACTGTATAACAGACTTTGTAGGCAAAGGCAATGCAATAGATCTATTAGATCTTGATTTCAGGTTCCACATAATCTAACTTGAAAAAGAATCAAAGATAATGCTGTTAAGAAGTAGCCTCATGATGGGAAGACAAAAAGAGTTCTGTTTGCTGGTGTTCAAGAAAGACCAATTCAGACTATAAGTGTTCTGGAGAAGGGTTACTAAGATGTTCAGAAACTTGATTTATTAACAAATGAAAACTGAAGCTAAGCCGACTCGGGGTGTGCTCTCAAGGGTACTATGTTAGTAGCAAACACAAGAAAAAGGAAAGAATTATTTAAGGTGAGGGACACAGATTGGCCATAAGTACATTTAGGATGGAAATTATAAAGATGCCCCTGACCACCAGAGAATTTAGGATTTGGAATAGTGGTCCAGTAGAAGCAGCAAGAAGAAATCTGGTTGGAAGACTAGCATGAACCAACATGGTCACATTATGCTGCGTGATGCTTATGTTAGCAAAGACAGGACTCCATAGGGAACTTACCTCTGTTGTAGGCTTGTGTAAACACTGGAGGGAAATACTTTTTATTTTTGGCTAGCTGGAAACTTTTACCAGAGTTGTAACTACAACATTATATCCATTGGTTCAAGTGTCAGGACTATGTCAGCATTTTTTTACAGTAATTTCAGTAGATCAAAAAACACATCATGCCCTAGCGTTCAATGAGTATGAAAAATGCAATTTTTAAAGGTTTGGTTTTGGGGGGGAGGGTTCCCAGTCTTCTAATCTTCTGCCAATACATCTGAGATAATTTACTGTAAAACTCAAGACATCATTAATGGGCTACTCCCCTCAATAGAGCATGAGTTCAAAAGGGGAAACATCTAGATTCTCAAGTGCACTAAGCTTTATTTTCATCTTGAAATAATCTTTTAAATTTCTTTAAAGATATTTTTAATATATGTGAACATCTAATTATAATTAAAGATAATTTGCACTTCAGTTATCCTCCCTTCCTGCTACATCCTCGGCAGATGAACAGTCCCAGCAAAAGTCTTTACCCTGGGTGCTCTCTACCTCGCTACACCTCACTGGATCTCTGTCCTGCTCGCAGAAGTCCAAAGGTGAAAAAGGGTAAGTGTCTACATATATGTGTGCACACGTGCAGGGAGGGCAGGGAAGGACACATCTGCCCTGTTTTACGTTCACTGTGCCTGGCCCTAGTGTTTATGCACACAGTTACGTCTGTACACACAGTCCTGCTATGAACAAAGGCGTTTCTCACACTGTTATGCAAGCCATTTCTTAGAGCGCCAAAATCCTAGGCCCATAAGCAATTTGGTTGTTTTACGGTCTTTTCGATCTCCCTCTATGATCTGCACCTTCCCTTCCATACTTAGCCCTAAACTGCAAAAGCCAACTCGTTTCACCACAGCCTTAGTGCCTTGCTCCCCTTCACCTCTGCTGCTCCTCGCTGTCCTGGTCCCACAAGACCTCTTGCTGGAGGTCTGGAGCAGTATTTCAACAGCTGGCCTCAGCCCAGCTGAGACTGATAGGAAGGTGCAGCCATTTTGAGGGGAAGCAGATAAAATGGAAGCCCTTCCTGGTATCTTGATGGCACAAGTACCCTCTGCTCCTTTTCCTTCACCAACTCCAACTGCTGGTCATCATCCAGTTCTCAGATGGTGCAACGCTGCACTGCAAGCCTCTGTTCTCTCATGCTTTGTTCTGTAGCCCCACGCTGCTGGCAATGCCGTGTTTCACCTTTGGTGAAATGACACACATCTGCTGTTCCTGAAGTGCTGTGTCCTGCCCTCCTCAGCCAATAGAAGGCTTGCCATAACTGAGATATTAAGGTGTGATGGGGAGAGGAAATTAAGTGATTTGGGAGGTGCAAGCTTTCAACTTGCCTGTCCTCAGTCATTTACTTCTTTGTTTAGGTTTGCTGGGGAGAAATAGATAAGGCCTTTAAAGAAGGTTCTTAATTGGCAGCTTGGTAAAGCGGCAGTGGGAACATGTATTGAAGAAACTGGAATAAACAACAAAACCAAAACATAAGGTCATGATTCAAGCAAATATGCCAGACAATGTTTATTGCTCAACGTAGTCTAAAGTCCAGGCAGCATGCAGATGCAGTCCAATGGTGCTCTCCTAAAGCTGGGAATGGAGAGGTACACAGAGAGCAGACCACAGAGGAGGCAGCAAGTTTTCCTTTGGAAAGGGGCGACAATGATTGTGCAGTAGACTGGAAATATTTAGCCATGTAAAAGGTCTCAGTGTTAGCAGCAGCAATAGAAGCTTTTGCACATTTCTTTATGAAAAAAATAAATCAGACATTAACTTTTAGTGTGACATAGCAGGTCAGTCACCATTTCTTATGCGAAAGGATAACAAGAAGGGCTTCTACCGGTATATCAACCAGAAAAGGAAGGTTAAAGAAAGCATGCCTCCCCTGATGAACAGGGATGGCGACCTAGTGTTAACAGACGAGGAGAAGGCTGAGGTACTCAACAGCTTTTTTGCCTCAGTCTTCACTGGCAACGTCTCTCCTCACCCCTCCCGAGTTGATGGACCACAAGATGGGGACCAGGGGGGTAAAGCCCCTCCCACTGTAAGGGAAGATCAGGTTCGTGACTACCTGAGGAACATGAACATACATAAGTCTATGGGACCTGATGAGATGCATCCCAGAGTCCTGAGGGAGTTGGCTGATGTAGTTGCCAAGCCACTCTCCATGATATTTGAAAAGTGATGGCAGTCAGGTGAAGTCCCCCATGACTGGAAGAAGGGAAACATTGCACCCATTTTTAAAAAGGGCAGAAAGGAGGACCCTGGGAATTACCGACCTGTCAGCCTCACCTCTGTGCCTGGCAAGATCATGGAACAGATCCTCCTAGAAGCAATGCTAAAGCACATGGAGGACAGGGAGGTGATTCGAGACAGCCAGCATGGCTTCACCAAGGGCAAGTCCTGCCTGACTAACCTGGTGGCTTTCTATGATGGAGTAACTGCATCAGTGGACAAGGGAAAAGCAATGGATGTCATCTATCTGGACTTCCAAAAAGCCTTCGACACGGTCCCCCACAACATCCTTCTCTCTAAATTGGAGAGATATGGATTTGATGGGTGGACTGTTCGGTGGATAAGGAACTGGTTGGATGGTCGCAACCAGAGGGTAGTGGTCAACGGCTCGATGTCCAAATGGAGACTGGTAACAAGTGGTGTTCCTCAGGGGTCCGTACTGGGACCAGTGCTGTTTAATATTTTCATCAATGACATAGACAGCGAGATCGAGTGCACCCTCAGCAAGTTTGCAGATGACACCAAGCTGAGTGGGGCAGTTGACACGCCTGAGGGACGGGATGTCATCCAAAGGGACCTGGACAGGCTGGAGAGGTGGGCCTGTGCAAACCTCATGAGGTTCAACAAGGCCAAGTGCAAGGTCCTGCACCTGGGTCGGGGCAACCCCCGATATCAATACAGGCTGGGAGATGAGGGGATTGAGAGCAGCCCTGCGGAGAAGGACTTGGGGGTACTGGTGGATGAAAAGCTGGACATGAGCCAGCAGTGTGCGCTTGCAGCCCAGAAGGCCAACCGTATCCTGGGCTGCATCAAAAGAAGCGTGGCCAGCAGGTCGAGGGAGGTGATTCTGCCCCTCTACTCGGCTCTGGTGAGACCCCACCTGGAGTACTGCGTCCAGCTCTGGAGCCCTCAGCACAAGAAGGACATGGAGCTGTTGGAGCGAGTCCGGAGGAGGGCCATGAAAATGATCCGAGGGCTGGAGCACCTCTCCTATGAGGACAGGCTGAGAGAGTTGGGGCTGTTCAGCCTGGAGAAGAGAAGGCTGCGGGGAGACCTTATTGCGGCCTTTCAGTACTTAAAGGGGGCCTACAGGAAAGATGGGGACAATCTTTTTAGTAAGGCCTGTTGTGACAGAACAAAGGGTAATGGTTTTAAACTAAAGGAGGGGAAATTTAGGCTAGATATAAGGAAAAAATTTTTTACAATGAGGGTGGTGAAGCACTGGAACAGGTTGCCCAGAGAGGTAGTGGAGGCCCCATCCCTGGAAACATTCAAGGTCAGGTTGGATAGGGCTCTGAGCAACCTGATCTAGTTGATGATGTCCCTGCTCACTGCAGGGGGGTTGGACTAGGTGACCTCTGAAGGTCCCTTCCAACCCAAAGCATTCTATGATTCTATGATTCTTACTCAAACTATTGCAGCTGAAAACAACTGACTGTGGGAAAACTTCCTAATTAGCCCTGTTGGGTTTTTTGGGTTTTAAGAAGAAAAAAGTAGCTGAACTTCTGAATCTAGTTTCCTGTGGAAAGAAAGCTTACACAATCAGTGTTTGTCCTGTACCTAATTTTTGTAACCCTGTGGCAAATCAGATTTTGACTAAAGTTGAAAGAGCAATAATGTTAGACATAATTATTTTTTTTTAAATATTTCCTAAAATCTGGCAGCAGGATATAGGACAGAGAGTCAGGTTACTGCCTTGACTGAAGAAAAGGCAAGAGGATCTTGGCCATTAGATGCTGCTTGCCAGCCAGCTGGCCAGTCAGCACACACGTGCCGACAGTGAATATTTTTATAGCTCCAGACTAGTCCCAGAGTTTGTTGTCTCTTGGTAGTGACAGTGTCATCGGAGACATGAGGAGAGCTGGGATTATTGTGGTGAAGGAGAAAGAGATGTGGGACAAAGGACAGAAATCTGTAGGAAATCAGGCTTCCTTAGTTCTGCTGCTCAAGGAACAACATGCTTGTCTAACAATAGCTTTCTGCCTGAGCACATACGTCAGAACCAGATTAGATTTCTATTTGCATACCTCCTTACCTTTCTCAGGAATGCCTCCGGCATAGAACTCCGCAATTTCTCTTTCTTCCTGAAGGCATGGGTCTCTCCTGGAGAGTAACTGTAGAAGTTGCATCTTGTTTCTTAAGAGATGTATTACTTTGTTTACTTAAAGACAGATGAACTGGGTTTAATAACAACATCAAACGTTTTCTGCTTTTTTTTTAATCCTCTTGGCTCTTCAGAAACAACATAACAGAGAGCAAATGAGCTGGATGTAATTCCACGTTCTGCACACACACTGATTGTAGAACCTGAAGACAGTATTGTTGTGCAATGTAAACAAGGCATAAATTTATCCTACAGAAACCTTGTAGCTGATGGTCTGAGAGGGAAAGAATCCAGTGGATTTCTGAAGCATAGAATGAGCCTGTAGCACTGACAGGAAGAACAGGATTTTTTTGTTTTCTTGTAAACTGAGCGCATTTTATATGTACTTGTTGAAATAATAAGCATGAAAAAAAAAAACCACAAGAAAACTTTTACAGCCACTGTTCAGAGGAATGCTATAGTATCCAAGGGAATTCTTAATCTGCAGGGAGAGAATAGGAGCTGTGCTCTTCTTTCTGTCTTATGTAGTCTAAGGTCTGTATTATGCTCATTACAATGATATCAGTGCTTCTAAATTAAAGTAGCAATGTCCAGATTCCACAGGGATGTGTGTCACAGAAATGCATGTGCTAGTAATTAAACCAGAATCTTCAAATATTGCTTCAGGTTCAGACAAGAACCTTTTTTTATGCAGTTGTTTAATAAAAAAAAGGAAGCTAGAGCCAAACTGGGGGGGCAGCATTAATACATGACACAGGCACTGGCGCAACATGAGACATTGCGTTCTTTTGTTGCCACTAGCCACACCGAGGAAAAAAAGTGTTTTCAAATACTAGGTAGCATTTCAGAAGCTCAGCTTTTACGGAAGTCCATCCAAACCCCAGCTGAATGTTCCTACTGCTAACCACTTTGAAAATTCACTCCAAAGAGTAAGTAGTCACCTAGAAAGAAAATGAGATACAATTACAGTGAAACAGATATTACTTTATTAGATCCTACCACTGGGCTACTCAGTGTCCAGCCATTAATGTGCCTTTTCAGGGGCGAGTATTTGATCCTTCAGGGGGAAGAAAAAAAAAAAAGCACAAAGAGCCGAATAAGCTGCACTTTGTAGGGGTAGGGGATAGTCCTTCCTGATTCCCCCCATGGACAATGGGTTTGTGAAAAGAAATACAGAGCAATTACCCTAATCACAGTCTTAGCAAATGCGATTAATGATCAAGCAGTTTTCCAATGTTTTGGCAAATCCTGTCTTAGTGTTATTTGCCTTGAATTCCTCCCACAGCAATAAGCTGTGTAAGTTGACGAAATGCAAATGCAATAAGCACTACCTTTTCTGTCCCAGGGGTGTTACAACTTGATTATATCCAACCTCCTCTTTAGTAGCTGACCTAATTTCTTCTGTTGTTGTAATTTTAGAAGGAAGTTTTTACAGGCTCTTTGTACATGATATGGATTAGTACTCCAAGGTATCCTGGACAAAAAGAGATGAAAAACAGTCTTTTGTTCCTGGTACATTGTTGGTTTAATTTAGTTGGGTGTGTCTGGTGGAGGAACAGAGAAGCCTAATTTTAAGACTTTCTGATTTTGTTCACCTTGCATTTATGTGTTCTGAGGCTAAAATAAAGCTTGTGTTGCACATGTATGATGGCTAATGAATTAGCTCCAGTCATCAGCTTAACTGCTAAGAAATTTTACACTGGGTCAAACCTAACACATTGGTACACTTACAATCTAGCAGCTCAGATCTATTGTGTCAAAACAAACACCTCAAATGTGTCATTAAAAGGCTAAAATACACCCACTGGCAAGGCCTGCATCCCAATAATGTGGCCACACGAGTCCTAGGCTGAGTCAAGGGGATCCTGCTAAAAGCAACACTTTGTGCAGTGCGGTGGCAAAGGGGATGGGATTTGTCTCATACAGTTTTTGCAGTAACTTGCTATAGTCTGTCGATGTTTGCTCAGTCACACCTAGTCAAACTGGTTTACATTGTTTCCTGCCTCCTCATTTGTAAGTAATCCTTTCTTTTTTTTTTTTTTTTTTTTTTAACTTGCTGATGCTCACAGTTGTGCCGGCATTGTTATTAGAAAGTATCAAGGTGGAAAAAAATAGTGGGCTTCAGAGGCCTTGTTCAGAGTCCAGATTTAACTGTTCATTTAAGCAATTAATACACATGACTGAGTGTAGCACAGTGCTTCAGAGTCTTCCCTGCCCTTCCCTATGCGATTCAAGTAGCTACATTTTTCTGTCATGGCACGTGCCTAGTGAGAAATCAGAAAGTGGTTTTTGAATGGCACAAGCTGAAACCTTTCCCCTTGCTCACAAGGGGAGAAAGTCTGGCTTGCAGCAATTTTTGATCCAGGAATGCAAACTCTGGGGAGATTAAGGCTCTTGAATAGCTGTGACAGCAGTCCTAATTTAGAGTAAAGCATTGTGGGACTAAATAAATGGCCCACTAGAGAGAGAAGGAGATCTGGAAGGAGCCTGCAGAAACTGTGGTTGAGTAACCTAGGTTATTGCGCTAATGAGATTATCTTTTGCTTTGAGATCTACTCCTGTAGGGAGAGACTGAGTCATTTTGTCTTGGCCTATGTCATGGGGAGGGGGAGGCTAGGATTTATTTTTAATGATCAAAATAGCTGTACAGCTGCCAGGGAGTGCCTTGACTCCCTGGGCCCCCACCTCACAGCTATCCGGGGGAGTTACAGGCGACTTTTCCTTTTAGCCTCCTCTATGTCAGCAGCCACTGTTCTCCAGCCAAGCCTCTCCAGACCTCTCTTATATCCAGGCATCACCCCGCACACCTTCCAGTTTTATTTAGCTTCTCCACTGACGTTTAGTGAGATCACTTTTTCCCGCCGGAGTCCAGCCTGGGAAGTGGCTGACTTGCAGGGGCTCCCTCTGCCTCCCACCGCCCTTTCTCTGGGCTGGGGCTTCCCTCCCCACAGATGGGGCCTCCCAGAGCCCCCTGCTACAGGGAACCTCTCTGCGCTGCTGGGAGCCCCCTTCTCTGGGCAGCGCAGCTTTCTTTTCCCTGCAGGCATTGCAATGCTATCAGCCCCCACTGAGGCAGTGTTTGATTTCCCTGTTTTATCTTTGAGCACCAAGTAGAGCATTTCATATCTATAAAAATGTGTATATTATATATCCTGTTACACTGATATAATGTACAATGAGAATAGGCTGGTGTAAGTCCCTTTTATAGAGCTTATCAGCCTCCCTAATAAGGAATTCATGGTGTTTTAATTATACTGATTGCAGCAATACATAGCTCCCCATGAGAGAGAGAGAGAGAGAGAGAGAGAGAGAGATCCCCTAGGTAAGAGAAATGTTGCCGGCCAGTTTTAGAAAAACCTTCACAGGCATAACCTCTGTTTCAGGTGTACTGCTATCTTCCATACATGACAGAAGCTCTTGTTTATAATGGGCTGATTAGTCATTTGACAAGTAAGCTTGTTTACTCATAAAGCAACCTATCTAGCTCCACGCGTGACTAAACTGAGTAACTACATAATCGTATTTCTGTAACTCAGGCCTTCTCTGCTGCGCCCCTTTCCTTGTGTAGGTTTGTTTTTATTCTCTCCTGTCTGTCATGTACATCATTCAGACTATGTGCTCCGCTAGCATGCCCAAGGCAGTGTTTGATCGCAGATATGTTCTGTACTGATACATTTTACAGCTCATTTGTTCTGCTCAGAATTCAGAGGTGATACTGATTTAAAAATTTGAAGGAGAGAAAACTCATCTTCAAGTGTACCCAAACTTGTATTCAGCCTTACTCATTGCTTTGAGTATTAGGCAGAAGCGTCGCTAGAATTTTTATGGTGCTGGTTATCCCTTGCAAATACGAGTGTTCATATGGCTTCTGGTAGAGGTGGCAGAGCTACATCTACAGAGTATCAGGCTCTAGGACTCCAAACTTGCAAAATTACTTTGTTTAGATCTGCATTAACAGGGCTACATACAACAGCACTGTTCAGAGGATGAAGCCCTAAATTAGAAAGCTCCAGGCAGAAATTCAAACAGACTATGGAATTGCTGGACTGGGCAAAAAAGCTGTTAGCCCGGTAAATCTGTCTCATCCATTTTCTTCCTTTATCAGTGCAGTGCAACCACAATTTCTGTCCCACATATTGTCCTTAAAAATATTTTAATCTTTGTTTTAGCGCAGTTAATAGATTCTTTCCTATATTCATGATTGCTTGACTTTCATCGACTTCTGTTTATTTGTTCATTGTACTTTTTAATCCCTCAGGGCGGGGGGGAGGGGAACACTAAAAATTTTTTTTTCAGTTTATCAAATTGTTCTGATGCCGTGAAAACAGGTATCGGTTCTTTAATCACTGTTGGGCATTTTTTCTTTCTTTTAGGCTGCTAAATTAGGAGTTAACTGCAGTTCCCTAGCTAGTTTCTTCAAGTTTACCTGAAAGGGGCAGGGTGGAGGGGGAAGATAACTTGCCCAAGTTTTATGATGTGTAGTATAGCTATTCAGGCAGAAGGAAAAGAAGTATGAAACAAGGAGTGCCAACAGATTTCACAAGGATTAATGTTTGCATCACTGATAAAGCAGAAGAAACAATGCATGGCATGATAAGAAATAAAAGTGATCAGAAGAGGGTGTGACTGTGAAGGAGGAAGAGAATGAAAAGTTGAATGATGGTAAAAGAGGGAGTCAGGGGAAGGATTTAAACCGGTGAGAAAATGGGCGAGAATAATTGTATTGACTTTTGGTTTGTAATAGGGAGGAAGGGGCAATTACAGATATCTTCCATAAGGATGTAGGTGAGATGAAAAGGGAGGGAACATACAAGACTTTGAGAGCAAAGGTTGCAAAGCTTGAATGTAGTCCAGCTGCCTTGGGGTAGGGCTGGCTTTGATTAGTACAAGCAACAGGGTAGGACAAAAGGAAGGACAATGCTTATAAACAGAGCAGAGGGATTGGAGTAGTACTTCAGGGGCTCCTCAGAAGTTCAGCAGCAGCCATGGGAAAGTTGGATTGGCAAAGACACTTCCCCAAGAAGACATAGTGGCTAAAATGTAGGACTGGATGGATGAAGAAACCAAGATAAATGCACACGTCACTGATGCAGAATGCTGCCGATGTGACTGGGTACTGATCCATGGGGAGAGGCAGAAGAGAGAAAGCCTGCTGAGATTTCCATGGCAAATAGGAATGGAAAAGGAAGCCTCAGCTGTCAAAAGGGAGAAGTGAGGATGGAGTTGTGAAAGCCAAGGAAAGTGTTGAGAGGAAAGATAAAGTTGGCAGAGAGATGACAAAAGTAAGAGACAGGGATCAGTGAAGATATAAATAAAGACAACATCATTTAAGGAAGCAGAAGTCACGAGAGCAATTTCAGTGGTGCAATGAGAGTAGATAGCAGAATGTCAGAAATGCAAGACAGTAGAAAAGATGCTTGGAAGGATACGCTGTACGTGAGTTGTGGTATTAGTCTTGGTGAGAGATGAGCCAAGGAAATGGAGAAATGTGAATATTGAGAACAGTGTGCATGCTAGAGGAAAGTTAATGGAGGCTCTGAAGGGCAGAGGGAGGCAGGAGAGAGAAAAGCATTAAGAGCATGTGAAAAGTGATGCAAGTCTTAATATCTTTAGGAATTGGTCTGTGCAGTCTTGCACTGTAAAAAGGAGAAGTCATAGGAGAAAGAGCTTGCCAGCACGGGTAGGGAAGATGTTTTCAGAGATGTTTCTTTCCACTGTCTGAAACCTGATGGATGTACATACATCCTTTAGCATCAAAGCTGGTTTTCAGACAAACCAGCAAGATGGAAAGGAAGAATTAACCATAAGGAGTGAGAGTTAAGGGAAAGAAGGGAAAGATTTTGGTAGAGGAATATGGAACTATCTAATTAGCCTAATTGGCATCATCTATCGTTTCCTACAGCATCACCAATTCTCACTATCCACTGTACTGAAAGTCTGTGTAATGAAAAGTGGGATTCAGGTCACTTGACAGACAGGCAGATGTACCTGCTGACTTCTAAGCTTACGCCTGTGTCTCTTTTGTCAAGGATGAGAAGCAGGGAAAGAAAAACCAGTTTTCAAAGTCAGGGTCAGCAGAGACAAGCACATCATTTGCATTTTGCTTTATTAATGTGGGTTAGCTCAGCAGGCGAAGTCTAGCATACTGATCAATTATTTCATAACGGGAAAAATAGGGTCAGTGACTGCAAATCATTTTCCCCCCTAAAGTAAATGAGGCACTGTTGGATGGGGGGACTTGAGGTGAGTCATATTTCATCTCAGTTGGGAAATACAGATGTAGGCTGGACCAAAAGGGCTCTGAATATTTCACCAAGGAAAAATTATGATGAAAAAGAGGTGGAGCTAGGCCCTGTGTTTATCACACAGTCCTGCTCCCAGGTCGTGATGGTTAGCTCCTGCTGTATTGGGTCCACGTGTTCTCCCACTGTGTTTAATTTAAGCTGCTCACAGAGCCGGCTCCATCCCTGGTTTCTTGCACAGAAGCCCTCTGTTACCCCTCTGTGGAAATGAGACCTTTACAGCTTGGCTCCTACAAGCTGCTGAAGCATAATTGCTCCTCCCTTTACCCCACGCTACCCATTAGCTCAAGCACAGGTTTTGTCCCTCTCTTCCTACACGTAACACCAAGTTACTGAGTACAGAGCATCTCTTCATGGACGTATGGTTGTGGAAGCCATTGGGCACATGTGCTTGAGGAGTGCTAGCACTGATCATGCCCTACTGACACAGCTCAAGGAATATGCAGTTCCATGCAAAATAATCAGCATCTACATGTTTTTCCTTGCCTGAGTCTTCTGAGCTTTCTTTGGGCTGGGGTCAGAGACTTTGAAGCCTTCTGCTTTCCTCCAAGTTATAGTGAACTTCTTTAGTTGCGAGTTGGATCTCGCTGCTAAACCAACATGCTATGAAAGGAGGATTGGCTTTTCTGTTCCCCTGCTCAAGCTTTTTGTGCCTCCAAGTGCACCCCCAGCCTGTCAGGCCCACGCTGGGATTAGACAGCTCAGCTCACCTGATCCAGTAATTACTCGGTGCCAAAAGGGGTGATCCCACTCCACCTCCTTCCTAGCCATGCACCCCTGCAGCTTCCCTTCCCATGGCACCGGAGCTCATCTTGTCTCACAGCAAGGATTTCAAGGGACCTAAAGTAGCAGAAAACTAACTCCGCCAAAGAAGGTGAAAGTATTTTTGCTGGATTAGCTAGGTGAGCCATCCCACCACAGGATCACACAAGCACAGCCTGGGGGAGGCAGGACCGCCCTGTTTGATGTCGAAGAGCTGTTAGAGGGCCTTGGCTGCATCATCACGCCACACCACACAGCATTGAAGAATCCACCAAGCTCAATACTGGTCTGTGCTCCACATCTGAGAAAATTCTTCCATTCCTCACACCTGACCATCAGGCAAACTCAGCAGAACTGATTCAGCCTCCAGCTATCTGACTTTCCAAAGATGCTCCCATTTTGAATGGGAGCAAGTGAGTTTTAGTAACTCTCTGCTTTCTCATCTCTGGAAATTGTGTGACACAGGCCTGACAGGTCAGCTCCGCATCCACCAAGACATTTGGTAACTCAGCAATTTCTTACTTTAAATCAGAATACAAAAATTGCACACAGGCACAGTCCCCAGATTGTTACAGTTAGGCGTGATGAAGCACCTACAAATTGACCCAGAGCATGTGTTACTTTTTTCCTGATTATATTGGCTCTGGTACCAGAACCACAGGACAGGGATAAGCAGGTACTGAACTGAGATGAATTTATGTCTATTTTGTATTGAGACTGACATACGTTTCCATTTCCAGCACTATTATTAAATATGTAATTATTAAATATGTAAGCTATGCCATGTTTTGTATTCTGATTTATTGCTGCAAATGAAGTGAGGGGTTTTTTTATCCTTTGAAAAAAGTTCCCTCAGAAAACTTTTGGCACTCTCTACTCTGGCTTGCAGTGACCTTACATTGATGTATTTTTTTCTCTGTGTGTGTCTTCCTTTTTTCTTTTCCTTCATGCTTTATCTGTTGGCACAGAGCTAAATCCAAATTTCAGCAACCTGTTCCCAGGGCTAAACAGCTAGCCTACTGGTTTTTAACTGTTATTTTTTTAATTTTGTGGATGCTGGCTCTGTAATCTCAGACAAGAAAAGTTAAAAGCAGGGTAGCATTGCGCTTTCTAGTCTTTTGCAGTATATTTATATCCTGCATGAACATAATCAATTTTCCTTAGATCCAACATATATCTAAGCTAGAAAATCTGATGGAATATTTGAGAAATGAGAACAACTATTTTGTCTTCAAACCTGCTAATTAAAAACTTATCTGTCCAACTAAAGGCATTATATTATGTTGACTTACACCGTTGTGTTACAATACCTGTAACACACAGCACAACTACTTTTGTAATCCTTTGATTTGTTTTTGTCTAAACTTTAAATAGTAGAATAAAATTTTCTGGGTAAATAAATGTGCATATAGAAACCTTGCATTGTTACATAGGTTTCTAAACATAGCACTGAATGTTCCTTTTGAAAGGAAAATAGACAACTATTCTTTAATTCCCATCTTTTAGCTCTGTTTGTTTTCTTAGAGAGATACTTGTATCTCTAAAGAGCGGAGCCGCTTCCTCCTCAAGGAAGTTATGCCATCTGTGTCCTGCAGGAAACCTTGGGCTGCAGCGCCTTTGCAGCACGGCAAAGTGGACGTATTTCAGACCAATACAGAAATTTGTTCAGTAACGAACTGTATGTGACTAAATGTTGTTTGGTTTTTGCCTTTTTTTTCCCCCCACAGGACAACAGGCATGTTTAAACAGCAGTCTGCAGAGGAACTGCTGCACACATTACTGCCTGTGGCCACCTCAGCAGGTGCTATGCTGATGTAGTCAAGAGGCAAAAAATGAAAGGTGACTCTTAAAGTGACTTCTACTCTCTTGCTTGCAGGAGGGCTCGCGCTCACTGCAGCAGCACAGACAGCTTTGAATGAATCACAGGATTCCAAGAATTAGTGACAAAACTCATCACGTGGGCAACCTGCAGCACAGGAGCTGCCAGAACAATGTGGTGACTAAGGAGGCTGATGTGATCCCTGGATGTAGAATACCTTCCGTAGGAGTAAAGAGGTGATATTACGGTAACATTAAGGGAATAGTGTGTCTTGTTCTGGTGCCCACGCTTGAGAAAAATGATGTTGACAATTTAGGCTTCACAAAGGAGCAATAAGAGTTACATGATATCTAAGCAAAGCTGATTTATGGTAAGAGACTTACGATCGGTCTCCTTAGTTTATTGAAAGGAAGACTAAGAGGGAACCGGATCACAAACAGTAGGCAGTGCAGGTTCTGGACTGCAAGTGGCTCTGTCATCCTACGGACAAAGACATAGCCACATCCCATGGCAGGAAGTGAGAGCTAGAAATAAGGTGGATAGAGTAGTTCAGGGTAAAGATCAATTAACTTCATCACAGTGTTGTGCTTGGATCATATTCTGGCTTAACAGCCACAGGGGCCCTTTTAATTACTACGGCAAAGGTGTCATGAAACGTGTGCAGGAAAAATTGAGACGATATGCTACATAAATAGGGGCAAACGCAACTAGCTGAGCTCGTAGAACTCAAAAGGGCTGACTGGGACACCTGCATTTGCATAGTTCTTAAGGGAGGATCGTGCAAATCAAGGAGACTCTTGCTGCTATGGGCAATTCCGCAAGACGCTGGTTATGGCCTTCCCAAAAGCGCGATTGTCCTGTATTCCTTCCTGTGCCATTTCTGCTACATTACCCTGTAAAACAATATGCCATTCATCTTCAAATTCCCCCTTGGGGCTGGATTCAGGCGTCATACATGTATTCAGGGAAAAATACTCCTGTGCTTCTCTCCCATTGAAATCAGTGGGTTTTCAGGCTGTCCGAAGATAAATGTAGAGTTTAGCCTTCTCTGAATGCAGCCAAGTAGCCTACTGATTGTGTCTAGGTAAAGAGCTGGTAGGGATCTTTCTTTCATTTCTTTGACTTCGCACCACTTTATTTCATGTTGTCTATTTAGACGCAAAGTGCTTTAAAGTGCAAACTGTCATTTCTATGGATGTAGTGTTCAGCACAGCTGAAGCCTGTCTTGATTGGGAGTTCTAGATGCAACTCGAATGCAGATAATAAAAATTTATAATAAAGCTTGAATTAATGCTTAGTCTCCCATGCTGTATAGTTTGACATCAGCGCTGCTTTGTCACTGCAAGCATTTACAAAAGCTATGCTCTTTCTGAGAGGACTCATCAAATGCTGTTGTAGAAGGATTTTGTGCTTTGTCTCATAGCAAGTATTTCCAGAACTGGACTGTTTCTTTTCCATTATGCTAGCATCACAAAGTAAGACCACACACATTTCATGTGCTCAAAGAAGAGCAAAAGAAATCAACATTTGCTAAACAGAAATTAATCTGAATCTAGCTAAGGACTGGGGGAAAAAAAAAAAGACAGACTTTTTAGCATACAGGGGCAGTCACTAGGTCCTTGGGTAACTGCCTGCCCTCGGCTCTCTGTACATAGCTCTAGTTGCTAGCAGATCCTGGTTGAAATTCAAATCACTTCCAGCATTGCTGCTGTCTCTTCTAATTGACTCTGTCGATACACTCAGCTAGTGGGAGGGACAGAGGAGCAAAGGAGGCAGAAAGGACCAAATGATTTCTAACACATGCTAGGCTATTCAGCAAAACGTTATGGATGCGGAGGCCTGACACTGCACAAGCGCTGGGATTCTCCGTGCCCTGCCACAGAGCACTCTGTCAGAAAACTGAGAGCAATTTTCTTTTTTTTTTTCTTTTTTTCTTTTTTTTTTTTTTTTTTTTTTTTTTTTTTTTTAATGTTAGAAGCATTAGACCCAGACAGCGGTTGAAAACCACAGCTCAGTTGGCGATGAGCGCTGTGCAGCAGCGGAAGCGCATGGAAAAATTCTGGCTGACTCATCCATAATTCATCTGGCATCCCAGGGAATGTGCGCACTGGAGCGGGATCCCTGGCACTCCTGCAAGGGGAGAGCCTGCTGCTCCAGCAAGACGTGGGCAGCAATGAAGCCTCTTCCACCCAGGTAACCTCGCAGCCCCCAGGCTCACTGTAGGGCCGTCCCACCGCCTCTGAGAGGGACTGGTCTCCCTGCTGCAGCACAGGGCAGGGGAGCATACCCCTGGGAGATTTAACGACTTGTGCTTCATGAAGTGCTGCTGTGGGGAAGGGTCAGTGAGGGAGCTGGCCCCATATCCTGGGATAATATGCGCAATGACTTGAGGAATCCATCCCAGCCTGTTCAATATTTGCATCTTCATACCTGCGTGTGTGTGACGTAAACTCAGCTTTGAGTGACTCTGCTCTTGGTGTACAACCTCCTGCTGGGCTCTGCTTCCAAGGGCTCCTGACGAAGGGCTGGCCGGGTGCTATTAAACCTTAATGATCTGTTCACGCAGAACCCAAAAGGTAGGCGACTGCAACCCGGGGCAAAGTGGTTTTTAAGCCTGACCTTCAGCTTGGAGGTAGCTAAGCAACATATTCCATGTTGAGGGATTTCAGTCGCCTGGTGAGGTTATTTTAAAGGTATGACTGGCCTGAAGAGACAAGCAGAAGGTCTTGCGGGCTGTTTGCAAGAAAAACAGAAGAAACAGGATGAATATCAGAGACTGTCTGTGATTTGCAGCTGTGTGCAGTAGCCTAAACTCAGAGGAGTTTGCAAGACAATCTTATGGAAAAGAATGGTGACAAGTAGTGAGGAAAAAATTACATAGACAAATGAAAGTAGATGTTAATTACTTTATCTCCATCCATGCATTTCTTCTACTGGCCAGGGCTGAAGGAGCTGACTCCTTCAGGACTGACTGCTTCCACTGATTTTCCGAAAGGATGAATGAAGTTCAGAGTACTCAAAATCCCAGAGCTGCAAAATACGCTTGCGGGAAATCTGTCTATTGACTGTTAGTCCTGGGACTGTGTGGTCAGCCACGCAGCCTAGGCAGAGCAAAGAGCTGAAGAGCATGTATATATGGTAGTGCCCAAACACAAGGGCCTAGGGATGCCCAGCTGGATTGTGGGTGCCCCAAGACACCTGTAGTTCAAGAGGGCTGTACACCATAATGCTTGCCGCAGTGGTTAACTTCCACCTGAAGGCTCTGTTGGTGAGAGCATAGAATAAGTTGACAAAACAAGATTCAGAATTCATTAGCTAGCACACACAGGTCAAAACCATCAGTTACATTCACGGTCTGCAAATATATATCTATTCTACTTCCAGAAGCTTTCAGGAAATTCTCTTTTCAGGGCTGTAGTCACTGTCGCTACCCTTGATCATTTAAAAAAAAAAAAAAAAAGACATGACATAGAGACGTAATCCAGACAAGGTAGCACGTTTTACTAATAAAAATTTTGCCATGCCAAAGCAAAGTTTCTTTACTACATGATGTTTAATCTCAAATATACTTCCATGGTTATTTTCTTGTCTTAAATCTAATTACTTCCCAGTATTTCAGTTTGTTGTATCTATTTTCATCTCATGTCCTGCCACTGTTCCCGAGAGTATGCTCCATTGCACAATTCTCTGTATTATTTATTTTGAGGCAGCTTCTGGGATAAAGAATTAGTCCTGGGATTTATCCACAGTTTTGACACTGGCCAGCTGGGTGACTTCTGGCCAAGTCACTGCACCTCTTCACCACCGTTTTCCCAGCAGTAAGAGTGGGGTAATAACCCTTCCTTTTTGAAAGCATGTGGAGATCTGCAGATGAAGTGCTATATAGTTCATAGTCCCTGTTTACAGCAACAATTTCACTGATGTAGTAGACTTACATACTGAATTTTCCTTGTTTTTTTTTGGTTTGGTTTTGGTTTTTTTTACAGATGAAAACCTGAAGACCAGCACCTGTCAAAGTGCTTATTAACCTCTAACAGAACTGGAAAAAACAGACAATCACTGAATGTTTCTTTTCCTCAGCACATTCAAAAGAGGCACAACAGTAACAGAGACAAGCTTTTAAACTAGATGATTGTGACCTATTTGGAACATGTACAATCAGTGCAGACTTTGCTCATTGGTTCTGATTTTTGTTTTCTTAAGGTGGCCTCTGAGGGAATAAACGCAGCATTTCTTACGCCTGTGACTATGTGCACCCTCGGTCCAGCCAGGTAGGGGTGCTGCTTGAATTGCAGCAGCCCCAGGACTTGGTAGGGAAGAACTGCCTGAACTTGAGAGGAAAGCCTCGCTGTGACGCTTGCTTTTCAGTCCTGCCTGAGAGTTCACTGAACTCTGCACAGAAGGTCTGTCAAGTTAGGAAAGTTTCCTGTAGTCTCTGCCTCTTCAAAAAATACTTGACACCCAGATTAAATCTGTCTTGCACTGCCTTTTATGTCATCAGATAGAGGAGTCTCTAAAGAGATGCAAGTGCAACGGCCAAGTAATTGTGCTAGAGATGCATGCGTTCATTTTAAAAAATGTTTCCTGTTTCACCTTTATGCATGATCTTCTCTTAAAAAAGTAAATTCAAATTAGTACTAAATACATTTTCTTAAATAGCATCAACTATGGGAAAGGTTCTTTTAACTCCATAACATATATAATCATGATACTGTAGTAATCTTGTACAGTAATCAGTGTATTCCTCAGTTGTGCACTGCATAGTTCAAACATTGTGTGCCCCTTAGTAGCGAACATCTCCATTCCTGTTCAGATACGGGGTCCTGGCTTTGATACCTGATAAGCTATGCACAAATGTGAAGCTTGACCTATCAGTGAGAATCCAAGGGAGTTCAAAATCCTACTAGCACAATTGAGATTGGAGGACCAGGACTAGGACTTTTGTTTTGGAGCTGCTTTGTCCATCATCTGAGCCCCAGTAAACAAAGGCAAAACTGTGCAGTGCCTAATATTTTAATGTTTATTTTAAGGGTATCATCTTGCAATGCCAAATTCAAGAATTTGTCTCATGCATCTGTTGATTTTGTAACTAAAGCACTGTTGGTCAAATTGGTTTCCTTACTGCTTCATAATTGTGGGAGGAAAACATGCAAGCAGATCAGAATTGTGCACAACAACAAATCTAACTCTCATTTAAGGCACAGGATATGAGATAGAGGAATCAAACTCGAGCCAGCTGAGGACAGCTCTTCTACCAGGCACTCAAGTTCCCCTAGAAGGATTTTATCCAACCCTTGAAACCTAGTTGGGATATTTCTTCCAGTAGAGCTACACCTGTAGTGTAGGCAGGGTGCAGACATTTTATCACAGTCAAACCATATGCAGCTTGGTTACACTTTGCTACATTCTTGGCAGCACTGAAGGAGCATGAGTTAGTGAATTTTTTTTCATGTATGTTTGTAAAAGGCACAGTACTGGATGTTCGACATCACTGAGAAGCCAAAATAAATATACTGTGGTAATGACCTTCAGGATGTGGAAGAGAATGTTACATCACTTAATGATAAGTAAATAAACAGAATAACAATTCAGGCCTTGTTAATTTGACAATGTCTTTAAATTCAATACAGTGATAGATACCTGGCCGCTTCCTACCATGCTTTTTAAGTTCTGCACTAAGTATTGGAGGCTAGATATTATACCTGTACAGTATGTCCTTTCTTCTCAATTAAAAATTGAAGTAAAGTTCATTCTTGAACAGGATCAGAAACTATACAGGGTTTTGATAAAATACAGGGCTAATTCTAGTTGTATGCAATCCTTCCTCCTCTTCCTACCTTCCCTTGCTTTTAGGACCCATATTAAAAGGAAGAAGACTTGTCTTTCAGGCAGCTTTGATGTCCATCTTCAGTACCACCTCTTGAAAAGATGTTGCTGGATATGTCATCGTTAGCATTCATTTATTCAGAAACATAGAGAACCCTTGGTTGCCAGAGCCAGAAAACATCAGCTCAGATAACCATCACTTGGCACTTCTTGCTGGCCAATTTTTAACTACTGCTTTTCACACACATTTCTTATCAGCCCTTCATTAACAAGGAATGATTAGTTCCATGTTACAGGAGGGGGGTGTCCTAAACTTTTCCTGCACTGTTGTCCCAGCAATGTTTGCTGGTTTTGTCTTCCAGTTCAGATCAATCCTGCCTCAGCCATTATCAACCTGTAAGCGCATACCTGTCCAGGGAACATTTAAAAGATTTGTGTGGCTGCATTTATATTATCTGTGGGTAGACATGGTTATACTACTTCCTTTTCCTGCATTTTTCACTGTGATTCAATATTGCTATTCTGTACATCAGACTGTGCCACTTTAATTGTGGATCATGCTTCCATTTAAATTGATAGAGAATTTGTATTAAAAGTTTGAAAGAGAAGTTGCTTCCTTCTCTGCTATTAATAGTATTACTGCTTTATATAACTACATGATTCCCATACAGTGGATAAATTATAACAGAAAAACAAGCATCTCTGCCCACAAGGAACTTTTACTTCTGCATAAAAAGAGATTAAAGGATACAGAGCAGGCAAGTTCAATGCAGAAAACAGTCTGAGGTTTGAAGGATAGAGAGAAAATGCTGCAAAGAAGTAGCAAGTCTGCAAAAGGTCAAATCTTATCCTAGAGATGTGGGACAGTCAACAGAATTAGGGCCAGCATTAATGTCCCATACTACATACAGCAGTTCCTGGATTAGCGGTGAAAATTGAGATGTCAGTAACTGAGTTGAAGAGGCTATTTTTCCTGTGAAGTGTTTAATTTTGCAAGTGTATTTCCTCTTGCCCAAGCTCTGTCTCACCTCTTCCTATGAGCCAGGGATGACATGTCACTTAGTCACATCTCACTTCAGCTGCATCGCATCTTCAGCAGCTTTTGGTCCCACCGCTTCAGCATTTTGCCAGTGCTACCGCCTATTCTCCTTGCTCAGGCACAAAGCTCGGGCAGGGAAGTGGGATGGTGAGCCAGCGCGTACCCACTGCTGCTCTTCCTGCTGGGCCACCTGTGTGCCAGGTTGGGCTGCACGCACAGCTTGGCTTTGTGCTGACCAGGTGTGTCAGGAGACTGCCTGGCAGCACCTAACAGCTCATACGGGACCCACAGGGGCCACAAAAGACCCTTGTGCTGAATTGCATCAAATAAAGGAATTCATGCTGCAGGCAGAGGCTTTGGAGAGCAAAAGCATGCTTTGAACAATATGCTGTCTCTAGAAGCTAAATATGTACTAAAAGAAATGACTAAAAGCAAACAAAGCCCCCACAAATTATGCTATCTAAAATGGCACAGATTTAAATTTCCTATACAGTGCGTTTAAAGTAAATATCTCATGCCTGTAAAAATATTGTAAGAACATTATAAAGGCTTCAAAGTCAAGCACCCATAATAATAAGAAACACGTTAATTTGGATTAAGCTTTGCAGCTTTAATTCTTTCCCTCTGAGTGCACTTGCATCCTGGTAGTCTTCGTTTGTATGATCACATACGACTTCTTCCAGAACACAGAATGCTTGATTAAGCAGGAGCCGGTTCACGTGTTTTTGTCAAATGTGCTAGAATAGGAGGGATGTCCTCCAGGTACCTGTCTTTTTCCATTAACTGCTGACAGAACTGAGGTGAGAACTTACCTGTGATACCTAAGGCGCTGGTCAGTGAAGTGATTCCTGCTTCTAGTACTGACAGAATGCTCTTACTGGGCATACTAGATTTGTTCCCAGTAAAACTCACCACCAGCTGATCCACGACCAGTGCAAGCCTTCCGCAGAGCGAAACTGTAGTGCTTGATGGCTTCTGGTACGCTTCCACAGTGTGCCACTCACTGGCTAAGAGGCCTGTGTGTCCCGGGAACCTTACATCAATCAGAACTGAAACGCGTCTCTCTATGCACCAGTCGTACCTTTCTGCAGTCTGGCAACAACTTTTAGAAATGCATTTTCAGGTTCTTCAGATTCTCAAATGAACTTTTTTTTAGCGTGGACCCTCATCTAACAATCCAGGCTGGTTGGTGCAGCAAACAAGAAAAATCTAACTTAATTAAGCTGAGGATAGGATTTTCATATGTGATTTGTATTACTCTCACTAATGAGCTGGTTCTCCAACACAACTTCATGCTATTGGTCACTGTTAAGAGAGAATGACCTTCTCTACAACACACGGCCTCCTGACTGCACTTTTGTAAGGGTTAGTTCAGAGCTGGGGAGAAATGCTACCTGCCATACAAATTTAATACGGCACTTCAGTAAACTTGCAAGTTGCTAGAACTGTGCTCTCAACAAGTCTGGCAGCTAACTGCAGGACACTATATAAAAGGAGGTGTTTGCATTCACAGAGTTTAGTCAAAGTTGCTTGGCACGTCAACAACATAACATAGTCACTAGAAGAAATAAGGAGTCTCTAACAAGCAAGATTATCCTAGAACTCCTAACAACAGACCATTAAAATTAAGCAAACTACTTGTTTATCAAAACCTTCCCTTAATTACCAAGAACTAGTCAAGTGTGACAAATCCTTAACAACACTGAATTGTTAGTTTCCTACAATCTTTATGTTTAAAAATAAATTCCTCTCTACCATGACACTGAACCTACTAGGGCCTGGGAGTACAGACAGCATTTGCCTAGTAACAAATGTTATTATACATTAATTACCTTAAGAAACAGAAAAGTGAACTGAAGTTAGCAATATACAACGGAGAGCTTTTTGAGATGGAAAAGATTCGCACTCCACACTTTTCCTCAACCTTTCTCAAAAGATACTAAACATATTAAATATGAGGGGATCCATCTATACAGATTACTGTTTGTTCCTCTACAAAGCTGTAACACAGAGAAGAATGATGTGAGATCAAATTAGGTGTTGCTGATTTTCATTATTTCATTGCAAATCCTTCAATACTTTTTTTCAGCTGCCAAGGTCAAGGGACTGCAGTGAGAATCCCAGTTTTTGTATTTTTTAAGCAAGTTTTTAATTCTTCTGTATGGCAAAAGCTTGTAAATATGCAAGGAAGGTCTCCTAAAAGCTCAGAAAACAGATGGCAAATAACCAACCACCTACCCATCCTCTCTAAATGTCTTATTTTTAAGAAAATGGGCTTTTAAGCCAACTTCATTTGTGGGTGGGCATTGACTCATGAGTTTTGAACACTTACTGTGGCAATGCAAATCTGGATCAAATCTTAAGTTTTATGTTTCAAAAAGCACTGTTGAAAATTTTTTTAAAGCAACAGAAATTCTTGTATTCCATTTCGTTTTCAGACTATCCAACTTAAATATGTATTTTTCAAACCACTCAAGCATTCCCTTACATTGTTACTAGTCAAAATACAAGAGAAACCTGTTAGCGTATCAGTCACAGGAGGTTTTAAGAAGAGTTTAAGTAAGTGCCTGTCAGGAACGCTCATGGCATAGCTGGTCCAGCCATGGAGGGGAAAGGAGGTCAGATAACCTCTCAGTCTTTCTCAGCATTTTGATTCCTAGAAAGGAAAACTGACTTTATTATTAAGACACTTCCAAGGCGGACAGTAATGCGCAGCTGTAACAAACCAGTGATAATACTATGGCTTTTATATAGTAAAGATTTTCGTATCATACTCTATAGCATCCTCACCCAGGTAAGTTCATAAGGTAAGTTAAAAAAAGTTGCCAAGTAGATAAGATTCAGTCATTTTTAAGCTGATTAAACAATACTGTTGATGACAGAGGTTAGCATAGGCATGGCTTGGCAAACAACAATAACTGGTGATCGTAATAGTAATAATAATATGTACTAGAACAGGAAGCTGCTCTTCCTCCAAGCTTCTGAGCATATACATTGCAATCATGAGAGCATATATAATGGCAAGTTAATCTTAAAAACAATCACCTGCAAAATCATGACCTTGTTTGAAGTATTTTAATTGCTCTGTCATGCAAGTATTCTCCAAGGTTACTATGACTGAACAAAGTTAGAAAAAGATTTTGCATTTTGTCAGACGATGTGCTTTGTAGATCCATGTTTTTGTACTCTAAATAAATGAAAGGAGGCAACTGTCTGTACATCCTACAGGCTTCTGGTATATTTAATATATTCCATAAATCATAACATAATCATCAGTCCTGTACAGAAAAATACTACTGTCTAACAAGGGCAGCAGTTCTGAGCAACCTGATCTAGTTAAAGATGTCCCTGCTCACTGCAGGGGGGTTGGGCTAGATGACCTCTAAAGATCCCTTCCAACCCAAAGCATTCTATGATTTTCAGGATTTCAGCAGACATTCAGGATTTCATGCTAACTTGTTTCCCTGGAACAGATTTGAAAGAGGCAAACTACAGATTGGCAGTAGGACTGGGAGCAGCTACAATAACTAAAAATTATTAAAACTCAATTAAAACTCAAACCTGACAGTTTCACGTTCCTAAAGTCCATTTAAAAATCTACTTCTGCCACTAAGATTAGCATGTGGAACATTTGAATTTGTAGGTGTGAGAGATGCAAAAAGGAAAAAATAGTTTCTCATATGTAAACATCTATTTTACTGAAGAGCCAAGTGAGCTAAAGAAAAAAGCACGACAAAACTCCATCTGCGTGCAATTCCTGGAACCTTACTCATCTCACTTCCTGATTCTCCTTTTTGGCCTCCTTTCCCTTAGGGCCCTCCCACCCCTATAAACACCATAACAATAATTATCCCGTCAGTGGAGACTTAAACATTCTTGACATCCTAACATCTAACAAGTACAGGACATTTCACAAAGGCCTAGCCTGGCTTTCAAGAAGTGGGTCAGCTTGACACATCCCATGTGTTTCTGAAAGCCTGCAGCCTTTGAGCTTGCTCATCTATGGTAATGGGCACCCTACCAATGCACGGACTGGAAACAAAACACTGCGTGGCTTGCCAGGGGAACTTTAAAATGTTTACCAAAAGCACGTAACTTGTAAATTTCCACCCTAAACATCATGTAGAGGATGTCCTATGGTGCCCGGCCACACAGCAGTTTCCAAATGTGGCAGTTTTGTGACCCACCTGCCCCTCATCAGTTAAAAGGGTACTGGAACTCTTCCAGCCGCTCACAGGAGTCAGGCTGCTGATATACCCAGCCAGGGCAAGGGGAGAAGGAGCACAGAGTGCTTCAGTCCATTAGTCCAAGGAGGCTGGGCAATTAGCTCTTTTCTTCTTTCATTTCGTCTTTTCCTGTCCTTCAACCTCACTTCATGTGGTTAGACACCACAAAGATTTTTTAGTCCAGGCTGATCTGGCCAAACAAACTCTTTTACTGTAGAAATTCTGGCCACTGTGATTTTTTTCAGTCAGTCTTCAATGGTTTTTCTTATATTTCAACATTTAAATCATGCCAACTTGCTTCCACCCTCGGCAGAAAGTCATGATGACTCAGAAATGGATCTTGACCTGCTAGCTGAGAATCACTTCTCTAATAGTGTTATGGTTTGATATCTGTTTTCACAAAAGGAATAAACCAATGTGTCTCATCATATTTTCTATCCTGCCTCTGCATAAATTTGTCTTGTGAATGAAACACATTCTATTCAGCTTGGAGGGCATTTTATTTCTGTGCTCATTTTGACATTTTAGTTAGAATATGATGCTTGTACAGTAGCCCAGACAGCGGAGACTATAAAATCTTCTATTTATGATCTATCCCGATGAACAGATGTTCAGTTCTCCTTAAACTGCCTTTTAATACTGGGCAAAATCCCCCACCCTATGCACCAGAAAATAATATAAAATAATTGTTCTTCAGTATGGAAAGAGGATATGGTAAAGAGCTATGAATAGTAACTTTGGAAGAAAAGCATGACGTTAACAACAAATAAACTTCAAACTCATTAAGAAAATGCAAAGAAATTCAAAGAAATTGACTAGAGATTAAATTTGGTGAGATTTTGTACAGAGAGTGGATCATACTTCTATAAAATTTGGGGTCCCCATAGATCACAGTGCCCATGTACATACCATGGTAAGAACAAAATACATAGAACAAGCCTGCTCCCGCTGTGTATACACGCTGGTGTTCAAGTACCAAAACTAAATATCTATCTATACATATATCTCCCTATATATTGGGGTTTTTTAAATATATATATAAATATACCACAACTGAAGTATTGGCAAACAGGAGAGATTTCTAATCACTCTTGGGCTAAGATAGGCACAGGTATAGTTGACTCACACAGCAAAATTATTTCTATTACCAGATTGCTCAGTTTTATAAAAGCAGAAGCACCGTGTAATGTGTGAGCAGCAATACAGTAATACTGTAAATTGCAACTTGATTACCATTTGATTCAACCAAGTTAATAGCTTATGATGGCCTGTAATTCATACGTGATTCATTTTGGCAAGTCTTTTATTTGTCAGTTCATTGAGCCTATCCTACATATGAGCAATTAAATTAGCAGGAAAAAAAAATAGTCCAAATAGCAAAGCGCTCAGCAAACAAATCCTCCAGGTAGTTTGAAGAGATCTATCCTTACCACTGTTGAAATATCATAGCCTGCTTCTTAGCGATTTTCTTTTCTTATTAGGACCAGTAATTCAGCACAGTAGGTACAACAATAAATAACACACTGCTGATTTCCAAGCAGCTTCTTGAAGCAGGGAAAATTAATTCCAAAACAGTTACAAAGAAACTATGCACTGGAAAAACTTAACCAGGAGAAATACTAAACAAAGAACAGCAGACAGTTACCATCACTACAAACAGGAGATACTAGACTTCAGAAAGCGGCTGGAAACCTGTCAGGCTGGCAGCCATAGCACATGTACAAAATTCAACCGTAGCACATGTACAAAATTCATGTGTAACTAGGGGGCTCGGTCCTACGGGGGGGACAAAGGACACGCACAGAAATAGACTCCCAAGGAGAATCCTGCCTCTGTTTCTTGACGGCAGCCAGAATGCTATTGGCATCACTGGCACAGATGGCCACAGCCCACTTACCCACTCTTGATGAAAACACAGAGAGCAGCCACACGGGATCCAGGAGGTCAATTAACCTTAGCAACGTCGAGGCCATGCAGAACGCTCCGTTGCGAGAAGAGGATGTGCTTGTGCAATTGGGAGAGCTCTATTCTTACCCATGCTGCCTGGAGGGTGTCAGTCAGGGGATGCTCTCCCCTCTCCTCTGGCTCTGGGTTCCCTGAGGAGAACCGACAGATGTATGGACAGTGAGCTGATGCCCATGCAGCACATCTGCCTGGAGGACCTGATCACCTGCGTGCACATTAAAACCCATGTCTGACGTGTTGATACCCCGTTGATATGTCCAACAGGAGGCCAAACAAATACCCAGTTGCTGGAATGCTTAGATTGCATTTTCTTTGGTTGAAATGGTCACTAAAAGTAAACATAAATAAAAAACAAGCATAGAAAAGAAAATCTCTGCATATGAAATTAGGCCTAACTAGGCTTTTCTGCAAAGCAAAATAATTTCTGGCTGATCCATCTATTGAAATTCTTTGAAAGTGTCAAAAAAAACCTCTACCCGAAAACCAAAGAGGTTTTGGTGGACTAGTTCACATTCTACAGTGTTTCAAAAGGCCTTTCATTAAATCCCTAAGCCAGAGACGACTCAAGCAGCTAAGTAATGACTGGGCAAGAAGAAAATACTATCACAGCTCAAAAACTGGAGATGGAAAACAAAGAGCATAATTCAACAGCGAGTTTCTGCTATGGCGTCAGGTTAACGACAGCCCGCTTCAGAGCTCTGCAGCAAGTCTTGTATTGTTGCTGTATTTATCACTGATCTAGAAAGACAACTGTATTGTGAGACAGTAAAATTTGCAGCTGTCACAATTATTTCAGTTAAGCAAGACAAGAGGGGACTGTGATGATGAGGAAGTCCTAAAGAAATAGAATGGATCATGTAATGGTGAATTAAGTTCAATATTGAAAATGTGAAATAACGCATGTTAGAGAGGAACATGAGTACCGCTTCCAAATCTGACAAGTTCCAATTAACTTACGTCAACGGAAAAGCAGAAAGTGGGCATTTATGTAAATATCTGTGTGCTCTCTCTAATTCTCACGAAGCTCTAGTCAGAAAACAAATAAGCTAATAGAACACAGGAAGAATAAATATCATACTGGTTAATACCGAGTATTAGAATACCTCTACATAAAGGAATTTACTTTCTCCTCTGGGATAGTCTACAGTATACCCTACCTCAGAAAAAGTGATGTGAATGAGTCTGTCTGCGGGCATGTTTGGGGGGAAAAGGCCTTTATAAAAACCAATGTTTTGATAGATTTGCATTATTTATCCTAGAAGGTAGTACATGACAGGATAAAAGCCATCAGGGTAGGGAATAATATCAAGAATTAAGCATGGAAACACCTGCTTTCCTGTCTTATTGTACAAGAAACAGGAACTTGATGGTGGCAATCTCAAAATTGGTGACATGAAATATTTTTACACAAATACTATGTGAGCCACGGCTCAGGAAGTAGCTATGGCAAAAAAATTACTGACATTCAGAAAAGAGTTAAGACACATCTACACTTATGAACAAATATATCCCCCAAAGTTTATGTTAGCCAAATACTGTTTTGTTTTGTTTTTTTTTTTTAATTTAACTCTAAACTACTAAGCTTCATGGTTTACAACAACCTCTAGACATTAGAAAGCAAACTTAGATCTAGTGGGAGATAGCGTACCTGTGCCAGGGTAATTGACCCTCTGGCACGACTCAGCACGTGTTTTGATGTCCGTCCTAGGCATTTCTACTCTTGTACAGTTTGCAGCTCCTTTTGACAGGGTATTTTTAGATAATTGCATTTTGTCCAGCCATAGATGCTACTAGACAACACGGGGCGGTCTTGTGTGACAGGATGTTTTGATGACTATAGGTGAGAAATGTTTAGCTTCTTACAAGCCTCTGTGAGTGTCACACCTGCATTACCTCACCAGCCATTTCACACAGGTGAAGCATAATTAACCTCCTCTATTTACTGCTTCTGTACTACTTCTCCACGTTGGCAGCCGGAAATAGCTTGTGAAGCGCCCAACATTTCAGGTTCTAGGCCTGCCTGTAAAATCCCCTTCCCTCTTCTGATGTTTTCAAAGTCATGTTTGCCAGGCTGTACATGTTCCTTTCATTGCTGCCATGTGAGAACATCAGTGCAGGCAACCGCTTATTAATCGATGACATTAAGTACAGGCAAAAATATCCCTCAAAGCACAAACCAAGAGAGGAAAAAAAACCCCAAACAACCCCCCCAGGAACAGCGTTCTGCTCCTCTTGCCCTCGTCAGCCGAGGCATTCCCAAGCTTCCCCGCCTCCTGTGGGCCGCCCTGCCCTGTTCTCGGTGGCACTTCCCCTCACCCCCTTCCCCTAGCGCGGCCCGCGGGCCCGGACGTGAGGGCGGGCAGCAGAGACGTGCCGGCCCTGACGGGAAGCAGCCTCCCAGCCACCCCAGGCGCGAGACCGGCCTGTCGCCATCCATTTTCTCCACCCGTCATCACCGATGGCGGCACAAGCTGCTGCCGACGCGACACCTCCCCCGCCTTCCCTCAGCGATTCGCCGCCTCCCGCCACCGCCCTCACGCCTCGGCGCGCGCCGCCCGTCCAACCGCCCAGCCTCGCGCCCGCCGAGGGGCGGAGGCTCCGCCCCTTCTCCCCACCTTCGCGCCGTCGCGAGCGCGGGAGGGGGAGGGGGAGGAGGAGGAGGGGGAGGAGG